>JAVBJF010000548.1:0-191680 GCA_033439095.1 Pseudococcus viburni | reverse complement strand
GAGCTTTGACATAACGCATCTGTAATTGTATGTAATGCCATAGGATCTCAAGTCATTTGTGAAAAGTTAGGTTATAAATTATACAATGAAATTTTGTACAGCGAATATAAGGATGAGCAAGGACAAATTGTATGTCCTGTGGAAGGAACTAAGTTTTTGAAACTTATGGCAATCAAATATGGATGAGAATTATTAATCACAAATAGGTATCTAAGATAGGTATCTAAAATCACATTTTAAAGCTTCTTCCAACGGTAAAATTCCAAGCTAAGTGCCATTACATACTTAGGTATAATTAATTTGTGTTATGTATAGGTAAAAATACAAACAGAGTTTTGAATTTTTTTTTGAATCCGCCCAGATAATTACATTTTTTATGAAACACATTGAAAGCAATTACGGTGCTAGTAGATGTATACTTTATTCCCTGGCAGATTGTATTTCATTGTTTTTCGTAATGGGATATGTATTAGGATGAGGGGTCCAGAGTATTTACCCCTGGTTTTGAAAGTCGAAAACAAGTGGATGTGAGGGGGGGGGGGGAGTCCAGGAAATTTTCAAAATATTGAACAACGTTTATCTCTACTTTATGGTCAACTTTTCACTAATACATACTCTTAAAATTTTAGCACTTCTCGAAATTTTGAAAAAAAATCCAATTTTTTCAGTGGAAATGTATTATGTTCTAAAATAACTAGTGACCAAGAATGGTAAAGCGGAAATTTGGTATATATAATTTCCGCTTTTTTCGTCGATTAGATCACATTTTCATGTTTTGCAGGGCCATGAGATAATTTTGAAATTTCTAAAATTCACCAAAATTCTAGAAATGCACTTCAACTACTGAAATTTTAGAAATGGGGTTCTTTGATGATGTACTTTCAATTTAGTTTTGTTTCGGCTCATAATTTTGCTTTGAATTGGGATACCTCCCTTGTTAGAAGTTTCTAAAGTACCTAGTGAAAAATGCGTGTTTTTGATTTTTTTTTTGAGCATGATGCACCCGATTTTGGAATCCGAAAAAATATGTGTTGCGTGACTACTTAACGAAATTAATAAAAAAAAATTCCAGCCATGGTACCCCCTCCCCCCTTAAAAAATCATCAATTTTGAAAATTTTAACGTGAAAAAAATTGAGGAAATGTGAACCGAAAATTTTCAAAAAATTCTCATACATATGTACTAGCTGGCAATACAAATAATTTTTGAAAATTTCAACATTTTTTATCCACTCCTTCCAGAGTTATCGCGTGTTTAATTTTCGACATGGGTGCCATAATTCCGGAAGGGGCGGGTGTAGGGGGTGAAAATATTTTTTGGATGGTTTTACAGTAAAAGTAACATTTTTGGTCACGTTTGACCAATTCTGGGTCAAGGATCCTTATCAGGAAAGGCTCTTTTCACAAATTCGTCAAAATTCGAGGAATGAAATTGTAACTTGAAATTTTAGATTGGAGGTTATTTTTGAATATATTTTCGATACATTTTTGTTTCGGTTAAAAAAATGTTCTACCGGTTGGAAAACCTTTTTTGGAAATTAATAAAATTCATTCGCGTAAAAAAAATTCAGAACCATTTCCTCTTTCAAAATTTTAAAATTAGCTAATGAATACTCCCTGCTTCCAATTAATTTTCTAAAAAGAAACGGCCATCTATGAACAATCCACTCAGATACAGATTAGATATAGGCGACTGTTTGTATTCGTATCTCGCAAACTCCATTGTTTTTCGCTCATTTTAAAACTAAAAAATCGTAACATTATGATTCTAGAATAAATCTTCTTCCAAAGCTCAAGAAATCTTATGTAACTAAATAAATATAGTTATGAAGTTACTGATAAAATTATGACTCATCACCATGAACGGAATTATCATTTTCACATATTTAACCGATTTTTCCACTGAACTTGACATAAAATCTATAAATAACCCAACCATAAATTTCTATAATTATCGTTGATCATACCTATGTAAATATTCTCTCATAATCATTAAATCATCTGATTAGGTACCTAAAACAATGTGCAAGTACATACGAGCACGAAACCGAACCAAATTTTAAATCACATGTTGCGCTTGCGCATAACATCAAACACACCATACATTACTCAAACACTTATAAATTTCTATACATCTATTAAAGTGCTTTCATTTCAATAGAAGTGATGTTGATTGGCGTCGCAGCGATATTTTCGAGTATCAGTTACAGTTCGCTGAAGAATTTTTTCGATATCTAAAAAAATTAATTCGATTATTAGAACAGGTGTTGAAAATTTCATTTCTTTTACACGTAATTATTTCGTAAACGATTCGGTAAAATTTATCGACCATGGAAAAGCTATCAGAATTATCATTATGGACCAAATGGAAGAGACCAGAATCAGTTCCGTATCCTAATGTTTGGCATCGATTTACAACAAAGTCCAAGGATGGTGAAATCTATAAAATAAAAATCGTCGATTTGACTCCAGACAGATTCGAAGAGAGTATGGAATTCACCAAAAATTATTTCTATCCACATGAACCCATTGCTACGTAAGTATACAATAAATCGACCCTAATACCCATCTATTGCAAATTTTGAAATTAATTACCCATTATTTTACTCAGATGTTCAAATTTTATGGATGACGAAGTAAGCTATCATAACGATGTACTCAGAAGAAGAGCAACTTTGGAGCAACGTTGCAGTCTCATTGCCGTATTAGATGAAGATGTTCCTAAACCTAAATTAGTCGGATTGCATAAGCTGCTTGTGATTTCCAAATCAGACGAACCTGTGCCAAATGTAAGAATACAATTTCAGTAGTCGACAAACAATTTTTTGTTCTGGAATTCTGATTCTAGACATCGAAATACACCAACATACCCATTCGTGCCTTTCAAAGTTTGTTATGGGGGGGGGAGGTCGAAAATGAAGGTTTTTCAAGAACAGTAAACAAAGGTTTGAGAAAAAAATTAAAAATTTTTTTTTTGGATTTCATGGCAAATTGGATGAAACAAACCGCAGACCTCTGTCTCATTTAGAAAAAAAGTTACAATTTAAATATTTCCCAATTTCTGTGAAAAAAATCTCATTTTTTGTACCTTGCCTCCCGTCGTGCAATTTTTTTGCAATTTGCGACAAAATGCAATATGTCACAAATTGCATTCTGTCGCACTTTTGTCGCAAAATATTTCGTGACAATTTGCGACAGAATGCGACAGAATGCAACCATCTGCGGCAGACCACGAGCTTAAACAATCTATGAAACATACTCGTGGAAAGAACAATCATAAATACGATTTTTATATTCAATAGATACCATCAACAGTCGTTCGAAAAAAATATGTTGATATTGTTAACCAACCGTTTGTCATTGGTTCTGACTTCTGATTGGCTTTGAATTCCTACTTAATTATCTACCTAGTTGAATTTTTTTCATTTTTCATGGAATTTGGCAACCAACGAATTTTTTTCAATGCCCAAGTATTTGGTTGCATTTTATCGCATTCTGTCGCATTTTGTCGCATTTCACACTCTGTCACATAATGTTCAAAGTAGTTTTGCGACCAAATGCGACAAAATGCAACCGAATGCGACAAAATGCAACCGAATGCGACAAAATGCGACTGGTATGTCACAAATTGCAAAAGTGTCGCAAAACTAGCAGAAATATCGCATTTTTTCGACATTTATTTTGCGACAGAATGCAATTGTCGCAAAAGATTTGCACGACGGGCTATCAAAAAGTGACATTTCTGAGCCAACTAAGCGTCTTACGACAAAAATTATAAGAACCGAAGTTGTAGAGAATAACATTTACTATCTGGAAGAATCAGTTGGATTTTTCTGGAAGGCATAGTTTTCAATATATTTTCGAGTAAAGTAGATCATTAGTGGAGGTAATTAAGAAAAAAATATAAATAAATCAATTTTTGGCTGCCAAAAGTTACTAATGCTCAACTTTACTCAAAAATATCTCGAAAACCAGGTCTCTCAGAAAAATATAAATACTGTTATCAGATAGGAAATTTTATTTTCTACAATTTTGGTTCTTATCATTTTTGTCGTAGGACGCTTAGTTTCCCCAGAAATGTCACTTTTTGGTAGGTAAGGCACAAAAAAATTAGATTTTTTCACAGAATTTAAGCTGTAATTTTTTTTCTAAATGAGATAGAGGTCTGCGGTTTATTTCATTCGATTTGCTGTAAAATTTCTTATAAGGCTAGTCCAAAAAAAATTGATTTTTTTTAAGCCCGTGTTTATTGTTTTCGAAAACCCTTATTTTTCAACTTCCCACCCCAAAAGAAAATTTTGGTCAAAAAAAATTATTTTTCCCTTCATTAGTTACCTAAATCAACCAAAATTTAGCAATCGGAACCCAGATACAAAAATCGTGTCGACTTGTTATTTATGACATTCGAATTAATCAAATGGATACCTACAGCAAATTTCTATGCATTTCAGATTCCTGGACACCTCCTACAGCAAAAGAACAAATTAATGGATGACTTACAAAAGAATCACGATCTTTTTAAACTTTTTGGCACCGATACACTAATCGAAGATGTTGGATTATGCGTTAAACCAGAATACAGAGGACTGAACATAGGTTATAATATTGTAGCTGCAATTGAAAAGCTTGCTAGAGCTTTTTCCATCAAAGGAGTCATTATGGTGTGTAATGCTATTGGATCTCAAGTCATATGTGAAAAATTAGGATACAAATTATTCAACGAGATTGTCTACAGTGAATATAAAGATGATCAAGGACGAATCCTATTTCCAGTCAAAGGAACCAGATCCTTGAAACTTTTGGCTATTAAATATAAGTAAACTTTTTTATATTCTCATTCCCATTTGCAATTTTCGAATTCGTCCTCAGGTCCGGTTACCACGATTAATTTAGTGCAAAAAAAATAAAGAGTGATTTTTAAACGTTTTTTCGACGCTTCATTTAAACTTGATTAATTTTCTAAAAATCTTATAAAGATACCATTATGCTATAACCATTTGTAAAATTACGTAAGTTGATTCTTAATCAATAACGAACACTGTAAAATAGTCAGACGATGGTGAAGCATTGAAGATATTAATGAATGGATATGTCTGTGTACCTATCTGGCGGTATATTCAAAATTCCAAATATTTAGGGCAGATGCGTTGATAAGCTGCGTATAAATTGATTTTTCGTATCTAATTAAGAAATTGAATTCGTTTTATACGTATTAATTCGTGAATCATTCACGTGAATCGGTTGCACTTTGTGTGATTCGAAAATTTACATCGGAATTCAAGTACCAACAACCCAGACTAAGGTAATTCAACTTGAGTAGATTTTAAAAAAATTGTCATCATTATTTTTAAATGATATCATATTTTTTTGACAGATATTGTAATCGACAAGTGCACTCTTATTACCTAAGAACATCTTGAAAGATATGGATTTACCTAAAATATCGTTCCGATGGAGGAGACCGTCTTCAGTTCCTTATCCAAATACTTGGCATAGATTCACAACTCGACAAAAAGATGGCAAAACGTACAACATTAAGATTATAGATTTGACACCGGACAGATTCGAAGAAAGTTTACAATTCATGATAAAATATTTCTACCCCGAAGAGCCATTAAACGTGTAAGATAATGAACTTGATTATCTATACTTGGGTACTCGTGATTTATATATAGGTACTTACATCGCATGTGAAATAATCTATTTTCTTTATCAGTTCGTTGGACTTATTATTAAAAGATGAAATCAGCTTCCGAGGTTATTTACAATTGCAAAGAACTGTGTCGGAAAATCGTGCAAGTCTTTTGGCTGTATTGGACGAAGATGTCCCGAAACCTGAAATCGTCGGGTTGCAGAAATTATCAGTCGAGTGTAAAGAAGATTTACCTATTTCAAATGTTGGTATAAAAATTGACCATGGAAATAAAAGAGAAATAGTCAATTTCAGCTTACTCAAGTTTTCATGGTATGGTTTCAGGTCACTGGAGATATTATGAAGAGGAGATGCAGAATTGTAAAAGATATCACAAAGAACAACAGCCCATTTGATGTTTTAAATACAGACGTGTTCATCCATGATCGTGGACTATGCGTGAAACCAGAATACAGAGGATTAGACGTAGGATATAATATTATCCTGGCTGTTGAAAAATTCGCCAAAGCTTTCGACATAAGAGGATTCATGATGAATTGCACTTCCTTATATTCTCAAAAGCTGGCTAAGAAAGCCGGATTGAAAGTTTGTAATGAGATTGTATACGATGAATATAGAGATGAAAATGGTCAAATGATATTCCCCGTTAAGAGCCAATGTCATAAATCTTTTAAATTAATGATGATTGAGTATTCATGACGGAATAAAATTAATTTTAATCAAATTTTAAGTGATTATTTCTGGGTTTGATGGGTTTTTGTCTTTTTGGATGTTTTGGTCGAGTACCTATTCAGTACCGCCATTTTTTTTTGCATGAGCAGTGCTCTGAAAACGATATCAAGTTTGAGAAATGAATTTTTCGGGGTACAAATTTGCATAAATTCGTTAGATAAATGGACTCAAACGAGATATAATTTTTAAAAGAACTTGCAATATATTAAAGTAGGTTGAAATAAATTAAAATATAATAAAATTTGACAGAAAACTCGAAAATACTGATGGGAATTTTTTTGAGTCATATTATCAATTTTGAGCTCAGTATTTCATTTGCTCCTGAAAACAGAACAAAATTTTACGTAAAAATGTGATCTTGTGACCATAAGTGCACCCAGGGGGAGGGGGCTCAGGGGGCTCAAGCGCCCCCCCCAGTAAGCTCGGATAGAAGATTTTTTTATTGCAAAAAAGTAAAAAAAAAGTGAATTTTTTGCTCTTGAAACATGATTTTTAAAAAATTTTCGCCCTCGCTTCGCTTGGGCAGTAATTTAATCCTTCTGTTTTAAAAATTTATGATTTTTCATGATCTTTCAGTCAAAAATCACTGATTTCTCAATCAATTCCCAGCTTGTCAGTCAAAATCAATAATTTTGACTGAAAAATCAATGAAAAATGACTAAAATTCCGTAATTTTTTAATTTTACTTGGCTCAAATCTGTTTGTGAGTTATCAACCTACTGAAAATACCCTGACTACGCCAGCGCCACTGAAATAACAAGTTACTGAATTTTTTCATTGAAATTTTACCTCCTCCCCCCCTATTTTCCGAATTCTGAGCCCCTCCCTTAAACAATTTCTGGATGCGCGTATGCTTGTGACCTACTACAGTCGGTTAAAATTTCACAAAAAAATTCGAAAATGTCAATAAAATTTAATTTTAAACGATATCACCGATATCAGGTTTAAAATTTCATTTGCTGATGAGAATGAATGCACAGAAAACATCATCGTCCGTCATCCCTTTCTCAAAATTTCCCGGTCTAAAATTGAAATTTTGCAATTATTGAAGGGAGCTAGCTACTCTGTGTATTATTATATTCGACATACTTGCTTTTTTCAAGTTCAAATTCAGTTTTCTCAAAATTTTTTCATTGGTAGTTCAGTGATTTCAAAAATTTGTCGACTCCGAAATTTCTTTCAAATTTCCACAATTCATAAAATTCAACTTTTATCCAAAATTTTTAGCACGCTTAATTTTTTCTAACCTTTTTTCAGAAGTTTAAATTTAAAGTTACTCATATTTTTTCCAACTTCTTTCAGATCCGATTTTTTTTTAACACGACTATTTCTACGGTTCCAACACAAAAGTCATTTACATACAATGCTGGAGCTAAAAAAAAAAAGGTGGAGAAATATGTATAATATTTTTAGAAAATCGATTCATGTATAAAAAATTTGAAAAAATTGACCTTGATAAAAATTTAAAACAGATGGTAGAAATTTGAAAATTTGGTAAAAAATTTAAATAATTGAACTGGAAAAAAAATTTTGAATTGGAAAAAAATTTTGAACTTCAAAATATTTTTGAAAGAATAGCAATATTTCTTTGAATTTTATGTACCTCTCAATAACTTCAGTTTGTATGGTGTAAATGATCGTTCCCTATATCGACCCTTTTTCCCAATTTTATTGTCGAATGCGGGCATTAGGCAGCTTTTTTGCCTAATGCCCGCATTCGGCAATTGCCATATTTAGGCATAACACCTATATTAGAGTGAGGTCTTTAGGTCAATGGTGATGTCGGAAAAAAATTAAGGATTTTCTGGCTATTTGGAGGTTAAAAGTACCTACTAGGTACTCGTGATGAAGGCAAAAAAATCCTTGGCCCTTTTCAAAAAAATGATCTTTTTAGCGAACATATTGGTAAATTTTCCTGAAAACTCTCCTATGTTAGCTCGTAAGCTCTCTGCT
Source organism: Pseudococcus viburni (assembly GCA_033439095.1). Lineage (NCBI taxonomy): Eukaryota > Metazoa > Arthropoda > Insecta > Hemiptera > Pseudococcidae > Pseudococcus > Pseudococcus viburni. The sequence goes on along the minus strand of JAVBJF010000548.1, from coordinate 183,343 downwards.
GAAAATTTTACCAAACAAATGTAGATTGGAATGTTGGAAATAATTTGAATCATGATAAAAATTTCGATTTGACCCCTCCTTTCCCACGATATTTGAAAAAGACATTTGTTTTGTGAGAGAACTTTGAAAAATGATTATTGAAATTTGAGAAGAAAGTAAAAGTCAGGTAGAAATTTTTGAAATACCTAATTACTTAACTAAAATTATTCCCAGAATTCCAATATACAAATAGGAAAAGGGAATGGTCTCCCGAAAAATTAAGACTTCATGATGAAATTCTCCTGGCTTCTTAGTTTTGTATTACCTACGTTCTCCTAGATTACGAAATAACGATAAAATTTCAGACCTTCAGAAAGTAAAGAAATTACAGAAATTGAGTTTTTGGTGAATAGATGTTTCTGTTTACTTGGGGTGATCGTTTTGCCTTTTTTTAAAAATAGATTTAAGTGGAGGGAGGGGTAGCACAACGGTTGTATCTAGACCTCAAAATGACCTGGTAAAAATTTCACTCCTTTACCCCCACCTCCATCTCTTCCAACTTGGCTTTATAAATTCTAACCATGTTCGAGAAATTTTCAACCATCTTCTGAAAAACGCCCTCGAATAGATATTTTTACTCCCTAATTCTTTTCCCTAAAAACATTTGCATTCATTTCTATCTTTACTTAATTTTTCAAAACGTCCTTTAAAATATTAATTTTTTAGATTACATGTTCAGATATTTCGGAAAAATTTCAGGAAAAATCTAAAATTTTTTTTACAGAAATGATGTTGGATGGAGATTTTAATCAGTTGAATTCATCGGCTGTAATTTTCCATTATCCACACCCTTCGCCCAAATCATTTTTTCAAAGCAAATGGAAATTCGTTGCAAATTCATGTTTCTTTAAAAATTATGAATTGAAATTTTCATCTACCTATCTAACATCATTTCAAAAAAAATCATTTTTAAAAAATTTTTTGACGTTGTCAGATTTTAAAGCCACCGTATAGGATAAGTCAAGGGTGGAGTCAGATGAGTGAAATTTTTACCAGGGTATTTTGAGGAATACATATAACTTTTATGCTACTCCCTCCCCTTTTCAATATATGTATAATTCGTGCAAATGTAACCACGTGGTTCTGAAAAAATCGTTTCATTAGATTAATATTTTGCCTAATTTCAAAACTGAAGGAGTAATGTCTCTTCAAAAAAGTTGATCATGAGATCTTTCTATTTCCAATGTTGTAAGTAGGCTAGTATTTGGAGTACATCAAATTAATTTCCATTTGAAAATGCTCGTCAGACTTCAAAATTAAGAGAGCTACGTATGAACTATGTTGAAAAAGATAAATGTAATTCCAAAAAAAAAAATCATCTTGAAAATGAATACTTAATGCTTTGAAACTGAACAAATTTTATCGTAATGATTTTCGTCTGACAAAAAAAGTGAAGGGGCTAACAAGTAGAGTACTTTTTATAGTAAAAAAACTCTTGTAAAAAGGGGAATCTTTTTAGATGGGTAGTAAAATTTAAAAAGTCACTCAATCGCTTCAGTTTTTATTTTAGGTAGATAATAATTATTGCAGAATTATTTTTAATTTTTTGTGTATCATTCATTACCTGTCACAGTAAACTTTTTTAGAATGTTTTATTTCAATGTGCGATTATAGCCCCTTCAATTTTTAGGTTGGGCAAAAAACCACTAACAAGATAGTTTCTCTGTTTTCAACCTCCTCACTGTCCCATCTCCCATAGTTAAAAATGTGTTCGGATCGACGTTTTTAAAAGGTCATCTACTTCTTTGATTTAGAAAATAGGAGACTTTTCAACTTATTTTCATTTTTTATTTTTTGGTGATACCTTGAACGAATTGTTTGTTTTTGTTTTTTTTTTTTTGGAAGTTTAGAAAGGGTAGTCAGTAAGATGTATTTAAATCTCAAAACCCTGGTAAAAATTTAACCAGTTCCCCTCAACTCAACCCTTACCTTTGAGCTAAGAACTTTTAAAATTTTATTAAAATAAATATTGTGTGATTTTTAAATTGGAAAATAATGAATTTTGTTTGGCTAAAATAGTATTTATTTATTACCTGAAAATATTACTGACGCTTACTTTTCAGTTTTTACCTTTACATACACCATTTTTTTCAAGGGTGCCTCGAAAAATCATTTTTTTCGTGGTTTTAAAATTTTCTACACAAATTATGAAAAAATTAGTAATAAATACATTTTTTTAATTTTCTCAAATTGGTCTTTATACGGATACCTGTACTCAAAAAAATCATCGAAGACGCCCCTCCCCCCACCATTCATCCCCACCATCTTTATAATTTTTTTAAAAATGAACAAAAATCGTTACACTCGTGGTTATAGTGTTCCATAAGTGGACGTCCATACTTCATTTTTGGATATAGCTGATTATCACTGAAAAAAACCTTGAGATGAACATGTTGCCTATCTTGATAATTGAAGGGGCAAATGCTACTTACAAAAAAATTACGTAATTTTTTTCAACTATGGGAATGGACAGTACTTTGAAAATTGAACAAATTGTTATCTTATGACTTTTTGCCTAACATGAAAAATGAAGGGCTATGAGCCATTCAAAATAAGTGGGGTTCAAAAATTTTTCAAATTTTTTCCATTTTGAATGACCCGTGGCCCCTTCATTTTTCATGTTAGGCAAAAAAGTTCTCAGAATAAAATTTGTCCAATTTTCAACGTACTATCCATTCCCTCAGTTGATTTATTTTTTTAGATTTTTTTAAAAACAATTTTTTTTGTAGTCCCTTCAATTTTGAAGTTGGGCAAAAAGTCATAAGATGAAAATTTGTCCAATTTTCAAAGTACTGTCCATACCCGTGGTTGAAAAAAAAAAACGTAATTTTTATGTAAGCAGCATTTGCCCCTTCAATTATCAAGATAGGCAACATGTTCATCTGTATCCAAAAATGAAGTATGGACGTCCATTTGTGGAACACCCTGTATGTATTGTTACCCAATTTTGTGGTAATGTTGGAAAATTACCAAATATGATTTTTTAAAAATTTATTTAGATTTGGAGAGTGAACTGGAGATTTAATCTTGAAACAGAATCTAGGGACTAGGGAGAAAATATGCAATCATGATATAATAAAGTTTTCCCATTCATTTTTTTCATCTCTGTCAAAATTTACCAACTGATTTTGAATGGAGAACAGAAAAAGAACCAAATAATGGGAGGAGGCAGCTTGTCCTAATGATAAAATCGCATTTCTGGCTGGTAAAATTTTTCAAAGTGAGACATTAAAAGAAATTCTCGTTTTGAATTGGAGAAAATGTGGAAAAACATACTCTGTGTGAGAAATCAGTAAAAAAAAGTCATTGTACTTATTTGAAAATAGCAATCTTCCGTACGTCTATAACGGCGAATACGTACTTACACGCACCATTTCCAGGCTTGTAAGTACGACATAAAGCATTGGTACCTAAATGATTTAAAAGGCACTATGAAACCATATTTCTCAATACCTATGTAAATTCTCTCTACACATTTTACAACACTCTTTGCAATAGCTCGTAATTTCGAACCAATAATCGACGTATCAGAAATATCTAAATATCTACCATATCTCGTCAATTATTGGAGAATAAATGGGTTCGATACTACGAAGTAAGTAAAAATTACAAAATATTACAAAACGTTGCATAACAGATAAACGAATTTTTTTATTGATTTGATAAAAAAAATAATATTTATAGTCAAACGTCGTAATTTTTCAAATCAAACATTTCGAAATTTTGTCCAGAGTACATCGTTATTACACTCGATCTCACTCTAGTACCTTTGAAGTCTGAAAATATTGATCTCAAGTTAATTCTAAGTTCAAGTTTTTCGTGTGTTTTTTAAAATCATTTTATAAATTTTATTGAAAAAATAACTTTTATTTTTTGACAATTTTTTCGCTGTGAATTTAATGCAATATTCCGAAATGAATAAGTTACAAGTGCCTGTATTAGCCTGGAAGAGACCCGAGAGTATTTCGTTCCCGAATATATGGTATACATTTAAATCGAGGCCGAAAAATGAAAAATCTTACAATATCAAAATTGTAGATTTGACACCGGACAGATACGAAGAAGCTATACAATTTATGGTTAAATATTTCCTGATGGATGAGCCTTTAAGATCGTAAGTATATGTTTTTAAAAAATCCGAATTTATGCTGAAAAATGTTTCAATTTTTTTTTTTAATCGAGAAAAAAATCTTGAATGAAAAATCTCATTACTTTGATCATTTAAAAAAAAATCATTGTTAGAAAAAATCATACTCTCTCGTATATAAATCAGTGAAAATTATCGAAAATCACTGAAAGGTGATAAATCGACGAAAAAAATAACTAGAAAATCAGTGAAAATTCACTGAAAAGTCAGTGAAATTTTTTGAAAAAGTAGCGAAAATCTGCTGAAAATCAAAGAATTTTACTAATTTTTCCTATCCTGCAATTCTGACTATTTTTCAGTGACTTTTCACGGATTCAAAATGAGAGAGTAGGGATTCAAATATTCGCTTTGAAATAATAAAGTTATTTTCTGTTGGGATCGATTGAAAAAAAAAATTAAAAATCAATTCCCACGTAAATTGATTTCCATCTAATTTTAAAAAAGCGAAATTGATGTTATTCAATTTGCAGTATTATTTTTTTGCAGGCAGAATAAAAATCTTATAATTTGAAGAATATATTTAGCCTCATTCAATTTTTATTATTCAAATCTCTCGATAACTGTTGACTGATTATAAAAAATATTTCCAGATCAGTAAAACTCTTGGACGACATGAACGACACAATACGGTACCTTCACGTCTTAAAAACAGCCATCGAAACCAAGACGAGCATCATAGCCGTGCTGGACGAAGACGTTGCATATCCTGAAATCGTAGGAATACAAGTTTTATACGTATCGACAATTGGGGATCCTTCACTTCGACATTTCAAAGTACGTTTGCTTTGCATCTATCTCATTATTTCATCTGCCTATCACAAAATTCATTTTATTAATTCATATATTAATTCAAATCTTTGACAGGATCCTGGGGAAAAAATTCGGAAAGTAAAACGAATCGCTGACGATTTGACTACCGTCGATCCATTCGAAGCTTTAGAAACAGATCGACTCTTACGAGGATTCGGCCTATGTGTGAAACCCACTTACAGAGGGATGGATATCGGATACCACATTCTAGCCAGTTTGGAGAAACTAGCCAACGCTTATAGCGTAAAAGGATGCATGAATATGTACAGTCGTATTCAATCTCAAGTTCTAGCCGAAAGAGTTGGATTCAAAGTATACAACGAAGTATTTTACCAAGATTATAAAGATGAAAAAGGAGATCCGATGTTTCCCATTAAACACACCAAATCGTTTAAATTGATGGGAATCAAGTACGCATGACTATCTGTGGTTCGAATTCGATTTAAAATTCGATCTTGGTGTGGAATAATTTTGTCGGAGGATGGCAAACGTGAGATGTTTATTGAATGGTATGAGAATTATATTGTAATATTTAAAATTACACGAGTACAAATATTCAAATTTAATGTGAATTTTTTAATAAATATACGTATTATGGGCCTTGAATTTTTGAAATATTGTTTGAGGTTTGATTTGTGATTTTTATAGTATTTTTCGAGCTGATCACGAAAAAATCAGTGAAAAAATTCCATCACCCAAGGATTTTTCGCAATTTGAATTTTTCGTTTAACGGTATTTCTACTTTTTTTTGATAACTTTTGACACTTCAAGTCGATTTTCTGAGAAAATAAAGGGCTCTAAGGAAAAAATGAATAGAACATAAATTGTAGAGCGTTAAATTTCCTAACTGTAAATTACGATTAGTTTTTTCTTAGGAGGCTTAGCTTTTGAGATATTTTAGCTCGATGTTCAAAGCTCAACTTTTTTTTAAAATTAAAAATATCTCACAAACTAATCCTCCTTAGAAAAAACAAATTCAACTACTTTGCAAGTAGGAAATTTGACACTCTACAATTTATGTTCTATTCATTTTTTTTCGTAGAACCCGTTCTTTCCCCAGAAAATCGACTTTAAGGGTCAAAAGTTACACAGAAAAGAAAAATGTAAAACAAATTTTCAACAAACAATCTTCCATGCAATAAGAAAATTCTGTTTTATGGATAATTATTATTTTATTTTTCACGCTGATCACGAGAAAAATGGTGAAAAAATTCCAGGACGTCAGGATTTTTCATAATTGGAAGATTTTCCATTGAAAATTTGTTTTACACTTTTTGATGTAATTTTTGACCCTTAAAGTCGATTTTCTGAGAAAAGGAAGGGTTCTCCGAAAAAAATTAATAGAGCATAAATTGTAGAGCATTAAATTTTCTACCCATACAGTTTATTAGTTTTTTCTTGGAAGGCTTAGTTTTTGAGATATTTTCAATTTTAAAAAAGTTGAACTTTGAACTTTGAGCTAAAATATTTCGAAAGCTAAGCCTCCTAAGAAAAAACTAATTAAACTTCACAGGTAGGAAATTTAACGCTCTACAATTCATGTTCCATTCATTTTTTCCATAGAGCCCTTCCTTTCTCAAAAAATCGACTTGACGTGTCAAAAGTTCCTTTTCAAAAAAAAAAGTAGAAAACTCGTTAAACGAATAATTCAAATTGTGAAAAATCCTTGGATGATGGGAGAATTTTTTTCTCTATTTTTCTCGTGATCAGCCCGAAAAATACTATGAAAATCACCCATTAAACCACAAACAGCATTTTTCATGTCGACCTGTGTTCTCAATATAAATGGGTATTTCAATTTATCAAGGATTAAATTTCAATTTTTTTCTTCCAATTTCTCATTATTTTTTTCTGATTTTTTCAGCGTGCTTCATTTTAAGGAGTGAAGTCATGACGTTATCAAGTTAGGTTAGCACAAAACAACTTTCAAAATAATATCGAAATATCGATTTTGAGTTTGAAGTAAATAAAAGTTAAAGTGAAAATATGAAGTCATCGTGATATTTAATTTCAAATAAATACCAATAAATACCACTGAATATGATTTTTGGTCGTGGCTGTATCTAATTTTAAAGTATGTGGAAGGAGGATTTTTATCAACTGACCCCCCTCCCCCTTCCCCCTGGGGACTAGGAAGTATGGTAAATGCCTATTTTCTCGCCCATAAACCGATATCTAGACGAGCAAATAAAATCATTACATCGTTTAATTTTCTTTTTCTGTGGTATTTATAAATTAACTTGAGTACAGATAACTCAATATTTTCAATTTTCCTAATCACTGATGAGTGATTACGCAAATGTAGGTAATAGTCTGTAACTAAGTATCACTCTGTATAATAGTTTCAATACCTACGTCAACGATTGTGTGATAGATGATAGAGACGATTACGATATCGAGTTACCTATACCCATCAATATCAATATTGATTTTCTAAATAGGTAAATTAATCTTGAAAGAATAAGTGATGGTATTTTCAGGAAAAATTATATTTGTGCTGTTTTCTTGGATATTTTTACTCATAAAAGTGGATGAGGCTAAATATTTAAGGGAAACTTTTATCTGAATGATTACCTATTGAATCTCGAGATAAAATAGAATTACATACATACCTACCTACATTTATTTTGAGATGAAAATTAAAAAAGTAGGTATTCATAAAGGCCGAGCCAATGAATCAAATTGATGTCGAATTTGAAGTAAATTATACTTAAAATTGAGATTATAATTTAAATAAGGAAGTAATTTCTTCGGGTGATTGAGCTCTTTCAGTACCTATACTTTGTAGACCATCATTATCGTAGTATCACCGAGATATGGAATTTTTTGATACTGTATTTCGAATTTCAAATTTCAAATTTCCTATCTTGTTAGCTAACGGTGAAATTTTTTTCAATAATTCGAACATCTGTTAACATATATCTAGGTAAGTAACGTTGAATTCGTACTCACGTAAATATTTAGTCGCACCTGCTCAAAATCATAAAAAATGCGTTTGTATTTGAATTCACTGTTTTTATGTTTAATATTTGTTTGTATACTGCCACGTTATTCTTCGGATACTAATGACAAAGATTTGGTAAGTGGGTTTTCGTACTAATGAAATGTCTACTTAGGTAGCAAAATGCTCTAGAATAATTAACTTTTTTCCAAATAGAGTGATCAGTTTAAATCAACTCATGGCCCTATCTATCTTTGATTTTTTTGCAGCTTACACGATTTGAAGCTTTAGAAAAAAAAGTATCATCGTTAGAAAATGAAATTAGAGCAGAAGCAAGATCTTATAGAGATTTCCTTACAGAAATATTCTCCGAGTATTACGAACGTAAGTTACCTATCTGCTCATTTATCGTTACGTGCGTTGGTATCTCTCTCATTCTGAATCAGTGAAAAGTCACTGATGAATAGTCAGAATTGCAGCACAGGAAAAATGAGCAAAATTCATTAATTTTAAACGAATTTTCGCTGATTTTCCAGTGATTTTTCTCACTGATCTGTTTTTAGTAAAAAAAAATTCGCTGATTTTTTCCTGCGCTGAAATTCTGACTGTTTCTCAGTGATTTTTGATAATTTTCGCTGATTATAAATTGAGAGAGATTCTTAGTTTTCGTGAAATTGATCCAAAAACAATTGATTTTTACTCGTGTTTTTTTTTAGTTATACCCGATGACTTGAAAAACAGGATTCAAACTAGATTTCATTTTACAATAAAACCATCAAATAAATCAGCTGATTGATCTGAAAATTTTCGACTAAGTATAAAAATAACTGTAAAAAGTCAATAGCAGAACAAACAAAAAATATATTTATTCGATTGATTTTACCATGTGAAAAAGAACCGAATGACCGTATTATAATTTTTAATTCATTTTACAATAAATGTTTCATACAAAGTTTATACCTAATTGAATACAGATTTTTGATAGAAAGAGTCCGAGTGACGAACTCACAATTTATAAGAAATAGAAGTGAACCTACATGACTTTTACTTGAGAAATTTGTTGAAAAAATTGAATGTTCGAAAAAATAAACCTATATTGATGGATTTTTACACGAACGTGCGAGGACTTATTTCATTAATCAAAATTCTGAAGAAATCAGTCTCACATTTTTTTAAATTTAAATTTTAATAGGTATACGGCTAGCGTTTTGTCAATTCTTTGCGTACCGGGTATTGAATTCTAAACTAGGTACCTAACAGGAATTTTTAGCTGAAAATTGAAATCTAGCAGAAAATTTTTTATTCGAAATTATTAGCTTATACGTATTTGAAATAAGTACGATGGAATTTTTAGCATTGAAATTTTTTCTGTTGAAATTCTGCTGGGAAATTCGTTAAATGAAAATTGGAGTCATTCGTAGCAAAATTGAAAGTCGAACAGGGAATTTTTACATCAAAATTTTATATTTTACTGAAATTCAGAGGCGAATCAAAAAGAGACAGTGGAAGAAGTTCGTCCTTTCCTCCTACCACCACTAAGAACAGAATTGAATTTTATTTCAACGTGAATAAAGAATTGTCAAAAAATTTAAGCGTAAGAAACCACAAAAAGTACGAAGATGAGCTTCAAAAAAGCCTAATCTGACATAATGACATTTTGTCAGACATAAAAAAACCGGAGAATTTCTCATCAATAAATTTTGATTAAATTTGAAATATCGCGTATTGAGAGCAATGTCAAAGAAATAGCGATGAATTTCTATCCAAAAAAAAGCTTTTCCAGATATATCGAATTTCATTTTGTTAGACATGAATTATTTTCAACTGTTGGGTATAATTTTCTAATTTTTCAAACTTGCTTAGCAATGGGAAAATTACATATTTTTATATTTTAACAAAAAATCTTCATAGGTAGGTAGTAGGTACTTACTCAAGTTATGGTTCGAGTTATTTTACAAGAAAATATCAAATTTGGGATGTGAGAAAAAAAATGAAAGATACGAGTACCTATTTAAATTATCTAATTTTTTTCTGAAGTTAAAGTGGAATCCATAAAACGTACTTATTCATGAATTGTCTATGTGTACTCATGACCATCGTGACTTCCATTCTCTCATTCCGAATCAGTGAAAAATCACTGATAAACAGTCAGAATTGCAGCACAGGAAAAATAAGTGAATTCACTGATTCTCAGCGATTTTTCACTGATAATTCAAAGAATTTCACAGATTTTTCAGTAAATTTCATAAATATCACTGAGTTTTCAGTGAATTTTCACGATTTTCTTTCACTGACTTTCTTTCAGTGAAGAAATTTTCACTGATTTATTACTGTGCTGCAATTCTTACTGTTTTCCAGTGATTTTTGATAAATTTCTTTGATTCAGAAATGAGAGAGTAGACAATCTGATATTTGTTCCTGACTAATTTAAGGTTGCTGGACACGAATCCAGTGCTAGTTTTGCTGGGGGTTTAAAAATAAGCCAGAAAAGTTCGATTGTGAGAAAAGTGAAAATTCACAATTCGAATTTGGTAGGTCAAATTGGACACAAAATTCGAATTCTAGGATCCAAAATTAGTGGGGAAAAGCATTTTGATTTCGTTTTCGAGATGAATCGACCTGTGATTTGAACTCACCAGTCAGTCAAAAATGCATGCGAAACCACCATAAGCAATGAGCATTCTGAGGACCATTTTAAAACATGTGGTGTAATCATGATTCAAAAGCTGCAACTCTATAAGAAAAATTTGTGTTGTTTTTTAATCCGAGGAAAAAAGAAATTACTTGCGTTCGATTCAAAAAATTTGCAAAAACGATTTTTTTTAGCAAATTTTCTTTTCCATTCCAAAAACAAAAAACTTCATAAAGTCGGAAAAATTCGATCTTCTTTTTGAAAATATTGAACTTTTGTCCCTCTAATACAGGTTTTCGTGGAGTGCAACAAAAAAGTTTATTATCGAATTCAGCGTCCCAAAAAACATGCTAAATAATATGCCATATCACATGAATCGTATTTTTATGCATTAATTGTAATTAGGGGGGGGGCATTGGTAAGGAATGGTAGATCTGAAACTGAAAAATACATAAATTGGATTTTGAAAACTCAGCACTACTTTAACATGACAAACGACATGCCATCCGAGTTTTTTTGATTTTGTGTTTTTCATCAAATTTGAGGATTTTGAGAAAAGAGTTAGAGGAAGGGGGTCAGATCTTAAAATAAAATTTGAATTTTGATAAAAATCTTGGTACATTCTGATCCCCTTCCCGTAGGTTCAAAAATCCCAAAATGAAAATCATTGATAGTACATATGTTAATAATATGTCCATGGTAAGATAATATATTTTTTACTAATATTTTTATCCGAATTTTTTTGACAAACCCCTTGAAATTTTTTGTTACTTTTGAAACTTGAGCTTTTTATGAGAAAGTTCAACTTTTAGCTTTGAAATTTTTTTATAAATTCTTCTAAATTTACTTTGGCCAACAGAGAAAACCCAATTGGCTTGTATTACCTGTTATGAGGTTTGAAATCCCAAATCCCATTTGTTTTTTTTCTTTTCAAAGGTAATGAAATACGGAAGTGATGGAAAAAGAACTCCTAGCTTTCTTTGGGGCCTAGAGTGGAAATGATGGCGGTTTTGTAAATTTTACAGGTGACTATAAATCTCGTACAAAAATTTCAAGCGAAATTGAAAAACCAAGGCAAAAAAACCCGGTTGAATAAATACGGAATGACCCAAAACCGTGGCGATTAAAAATGCACCACAGAATTAAATAATGATGAAACCCGAACACGAGTACATATTTAAATTTAGACACCTACTTATACGAAGAAGCTGAAGATTTTCACGATTCGTGAACGTAGCAATTTTCTAGTTTTTTATTCCAATCCCGGAAGCATATTCGACTATTTTCCATAAACTTTACAAATATTTTCATACCTAATGAAAAAAAATTCACGTTTCTCGCAATTTTCGCCTCATTTTAAACACCGCGGTAGTACCTAAATTCATATTAAATTACCTAAACCTCCATGAAACCAGGTTGCTTATTAAATCCCGGCGACAATTTACATGAAGAATCTAGGTAAGTATGTACGAGTATCATCGTTGATGTAATGATCGATAAATTTACACCGGTGTCGTCGCTCAAATCGTATTCAATGACGTTGCTGAGCATCCTGTTTTTTTTTCTTTTTCATTTTTTTTTCTATTTCAGAACACTAATCTGGTACGTTAAGTTCCCAGAATTATTCAAACGTTCCCATGTCTACGATATAGAATACACTTACTTTCATTCTTATTATAAAATTCATGAAACCAGTTGCCTCAACTGTATCTAGGTACTCTAGCAGTGTTAGCTTTTTTCATTAATTTATTTAAATGTTGGTAAAATAACTTCTTTCGAGTAACAATTACATCATTTGTAGGGCCTAATTTAACGACCGTATTACTCGGATTTTAACCGGTGGGAGGCGTCGAAATTTTTTACAGATTTCACGATAAGAAAATGAAACGGTTGATTTAAACGTTTAATTATAACATTTACGAGGTTTATTTTAATAATTACAGGAGGTGTGTAGAATTGTAGCGGTTCTAAAGCTGCTGTCACGTTTTGTCGAATATGACGTGTAATAATTACGTAGATTTACGTACATACTTTTTTTTCGTCAATAAAACTCTTTTATTTTGAGAGCTGCAATTAATGAATATTCGTGTAGATTGGGTTGCCTATACAAAAAGTTTTTGTTGATCGATGTTCACAAAGAATTCATATTTTGAAAAATTGAAGTGAAAAATTCGTTGGATTTTTTGATTGGTACCTACGAAAGGTGTAGAATAAAAAGTACCTGTTTCGAGGTTGAAAAATTATCGAGTATTCAACAATGGACACATTTTTTTTCAGGTCTGTTGGTCATTTTTTTCGCGATAGTATGGTAATTGATGTTTGCTTTTTGCGAAGTGACGCACGCACTTGAATATCATGGGCGTCGAAGATGGTTGCTTCGTTGGTTTTAATTTTAATCATAGTAATACGTATTAATAGGTTTTTTTCTTTTTCGGGGAAATTAAGAAATTACATGGCACTTTTTGACCGACCTTCTTGTAGGTATTGCGCAAGTATGAATTTGAAGGGTGGTAAAAATTTCTAATATTTTTGGGAAGAGACTAGGAAAAAAAATTTGGAATTTAATCTCATAGGTATCGTAATTTTTTGTATGGATATCCCAGAAGTAAGTACTCCTGAAATGTTGCATTTGATTTTGGAATTAGGAAATTTAGCTATTTAATTCTCAAAAAATTTCAATCTTGGTAAAATTGGGTCTTCCAAAAAATTTCCATTTTTCATTTTATTTAGTTTCACGTAATTCTGGGTTAATCTAAAGCTGTACATTATTTCAAAATAAACAAATTATGACACCTCGTCACAATCATTTTCAAATCTAAATTTTAATTTAAAATTTAAATGTCCTTTCAACAAATTTTCTAGGTCACAAAAATTATTTGGTATTTTTTGTTTCAAAAATTGATCTTGAATTTGTATCAAAATAGAAAAAATATAGGGATATCCCCTTCCCTCCTTCTGCAACTCGGAATCTAAATCTGATCTAAATTATTCCTCAAATTCTTATTTAGAATTTAAAAATTTACCTATTTCAAAAATTTTTGATGTTTGGCACTTTTCCAAGAATTGGCGAAGAAGAAAAATTTCACCATGAACTTATTCCTCCCACCTCCAAGGCACAAACATTTTTTGGAGAAAAATTATACTTGAATTATCTTACCTGCTTATTTCCAGAATTTCCACTTCAAAATTTTTGAGGTTCAGACTTTTCAAAAAAAAAAATTCTAAAAGCTGTTCCTAGAACAATTTTAAAAACTTAATATAAAGATATTTAGAATTTAGATGGAACCTTTCAAACAGAAAAAAATCATTAGGTCCTGTCTCCTCTTTCATCATTCAAAATCTACAACTCAAGTGTAAATAGGTACCTATTTCCTAAATTAAAACTTGATTTATATAATTTCTAAGACTTCAAATTTTTTCAGAGAATGTAAATTTGAATTTTTTAAAATTAAGAATTCTTTCTTTTGTTGATGTTTTGAGTCAGTGTATAAAATCGCAATGGTTTTCACATTTCCCCCTACCCCCTTCCACTGCCAACAACTTGAAATTCACACCTAAAAAATTCTATCCAAAATTACTCATTTCCAAAATTTTTAATCCAAAAAATTGAAGATTCTGAATTTTCAAAAAAAAATTCCAAACAACGTAAAGCTACCTACTTTTAAAATTTTCACAATTTTAGAAGCCTAATTTTGCTATACATTATTTAGATAATTTCTTTAAAACAGAAGAAATTCTGCAATTAACTAATCCCCTTCTCCCCTTCTCCCCTTCTTTGCTCAAAATGTACAGCTAAAATTTACCCTGAATTTTACATACTTTTGAATCTAAAAATCTATGCATTCTAAACATTTCTAAAGCTTAGAATTTTCCCCTAAAAATATAGTTTTTTCTGACATTTTTTTCAATTGAAAATTACTTTTTTTTATTTGATATTTTTAAGTAACTAGTAGGTAAGTACCTACTCTATTTCAATTACAGATATTTCACATTGAACCTGTCCCCTCCCTTCTTCCCTAATTCAAAATTCACACCTGAACGAACCCAATCAAAAAGCGAATCTAAAATTTTTAAAACTCGGAATTTTCCAAAAATTGTTCTAAAAAAATGTATACCTAAACCTATTATCATGTTTCAGACAATTTTAGTAGCTATTGGTGACATTTAGACGATTTTTTCAATACAGAAGAAATGTCACGACCGAATTTTAAATTTATTTCTGAAATTTCTAAAGCTTGAAACTTTTTCTAAGGGAGGCTCCAAAAAATGTAGAATTTTCTCATTACCTATTTTTATGACGTACGATTAAAAAAATATTTCTTTCATTACTTTCTTTGGGCCAGGGAAAATTTCACAGTGGAACTCTTCTTTTCATTCCTCTCCTTCACGGCCCAAAATCTAAACCAAAAAAAATTCAGTCCAAAGTGACGCATTTCTAGAATTTCAAATTAAATTTCTTCAGAAAATTCCAAAGTTTTAAATTTTCTTAATTTACAAATCAAAATTGATCAAAAAATTATTATTTTGATGTTTGAATAAAATTTATTGTTTCAAATCTCTTGAATGCAGAGGCGTCGTCAAGGGGGGCCTGGGGGCAGCCCCCCCGAAAAAAATTCTGGCCCCCCTTAGACCCCAAAACTTATGTTGTATTTATAAATCTACATTACACTTACATCAGATGGGATTTTCAAAACATTAAAACATGAAAAAAATGTATTTTTAGGGCATTAAAAATCCAATTTTTTCAAAGCTTCGCCCTCGCCCTCGCTTCGCTCGGGCATGAGCGAAATTACAATTTTATAATCTATCTGAGACGAAAGGGCAGAAAAGGCTCCCTTTTTACCCCCTCCCTATTTTTAGCAGGTGAAAAAAGTCAGTCCCTACTCCCCCTCCCCTCCCTCTTTTCCATTTCTAAAAAGCAAAAAAAGTTGTCCAACACACGGCCCTTTTTGTGCCCCTCCCCCAATTTTCGATTCTGACGACGCCACTGCCTGAATGAAAAATTTCGGCAAAAATAGTGGGAAATTTCATTAAATTTTTTTCAAAATTATCGTTTACAATCTCAAAAAAATTGCTAGTTTAAAAAATAATTCGAAATTAAAGGATTTTTTAACTCCATGAATCGAATCGTCATTACGAGTATCTTATTTAATTACAATAAAGTAACCATCAGTTTAAGAATTCAAAAAGTTCATTCGTAAAAAAATCGTCAAAAATTAATTTAAAAATATGCTAAGAATCTGAAATACCAATGCCGAGCTATTCTCACCAAAAAAAAACACCCCTTCCCTCTTCCCTCACCATCTCAGCAACCAACCACGAAAAAATTACCATCGTCGAACAGTTACCTAAAAAAAAGGGGAAAATCACCATAAACCATAAAGACCAACCTCACCACCTCCTTTCGACAAAATTATGATCTTCATAAGACCGTGAATTTTTTCGCATTTTAATCACCATAAACCCAGACCAGAGTAATTATAAACATATAATAAAAAGGAGAAAATAGACCACGTACAAAACAAAGAGGAACTGATCACGGCTACGTTTCAGCTGCGTGTTCTGCTGTAATGATTGGTACCTACCGAAGACTTTGTTGTTGTCTTCTTCTGCATTGCATTTAGTTTTCAAGACGCTTCCACCGCTTTACCAGTCAAATTCCATTACTCGTGTGGTGTTCGTTTTATACGTCGCATTATTCGTTCCTCTTAGAGTATTTACTTTTTTTTATATGATTTTTTAACTAATTTTTTATATTTATTTCGGTTCGCGATTAATGATAAATTTTATTTAATTATGAGTGTCGGAAAATTTAATCTGTTTGGTGTTTTTGCACTTGTGATATGCGGTAAGTAATGAATTTATTTTCTTCGTAAAATTTCCTCGTGATAAGCACGTAATTTTATACTCTGCGATATTGTGCCGATTTTTTTTCATATTTTCGTATTTTTTTGCAAAATAACGAAAGCGATAGTGTTTCTTTTGAAGGAAATTCCCAGCCAGATAGAATTTCGTTGGTTAGACTTTTTTTCTCATTATACGATATTCGTTTTGGTGTATGGCATGATCGAATGCTTTCATAGCTATATCCAGAAGCAGTTATGCCTTTCAGGGATATAAACCGATCAACAGGTATAACCAGAGGTTTGAAAAAGATTAATACATACACGCAGATGAGAATCTGTATCACTTTCCATTTCATTTGACGAGTACCTCGAAATAATAGACCGGCGAGACCTTCGTAAAGATAAATTAACTTTATCTTTCTGCTTTGTGTTTAAAATAATGGAAACGTTCTTTTGTCGAATGAAATTTAAAAATCTCTCGACTGATGGCATAGGGGAAAAATTAATTTTTGGAGGCGTTTTCCGGGTATTTTTTTTTCAAGGCCACAGGGTGTTCGAAAATACCCACGATTGAATAAAATTTAAGGCAGGTATTCGCTTTGGGAAATTACGAGGATATAAATGTATTTTAATGGACGATAGATCGGCGTCGTGGCGATTCTAAACGTACCTAGATACCCTGGACCGTAAATAATCATCATGTATGTCACTGACTTTCAAATTAATGAATCGTAGTTACGTCACCGTATAGGTTCCTCTTCCTTAATACTTTTTAATATTTTAACGTTTATAGGTGCAATGAAACGCGTATTACGATGAAATTAATTTTCACATGTGCGATTTCTTCTAAAATCAACTTGATAAATGCCATTTATGTAATGAACGTTATTTATCACCGTCGTACGAGTACTTATAACTACCTAGATTTATGACGATTTGTTTTCGTAGATAAATGTGTGAAAATTCGCGCAGATTGATGGCCAGCTAGAAAGATTTCTTCTCTTTTTTTTTGCGCGAGTTGAATATAAAAATAAGTAATGATGTAGAATTATTGTTGAGAAGATGTTCGTTGACCTGTAAGATGCTCAAAGAGTAGGTACCTGTTCTTAAAATCTGCAATTTACGAGTAAGGTTCAATAAGGGCGATGAACTTGATTACTTATTAGCTCGTATTTGCTAAAGCTATACGTAGGTACCTATTCAAATAAGAATATCTCCATTTTGATTCTGATGACTGTTTGATGTTTTGACAGAGAAACTTGTTTTTTGGAGGTGGAATGAGAAAATCAGGGGTGTCATCTGCTAAATCTAAATCATTCTAAAGTTGAAATGCAGATTCTATGGCTACAGTTTTGAGATGTCGTCGTGTGAAATTTTTAGAGTGAGGAGGGGTAGGTCATCTTGAAATGCAATTTCTATTCTTCCAAAAGTTCTTAAAGTGAACGAAAAAAATTAAACTTTGATTGCGGATTCATCTCAGATTTTGATTAATTTGATCAAAAAACTTCAAGATTTCAAAAAAAAAATCCAAGCTATAAAAATATTTTTTGTGATCATTCTGAAATTTGAAACAATTATTTTTTGAGGAATGAGTTGATAGAGATAAGTACATATGTGGTTGAAAAAATGGAGAAAATTTTCTAATAAAAAAAGAACTTTGGATTTTTGAGTAAAGTACAAAGAATTGAATTTTGGAATTTTGAATTAATATTTGATTCAAAGCAAATTTTTCTCATTTTAGGTACAAACATTCTGATTTTCTGGGCTATTAAATTTAGAACAATAGAAACACTTTTGAAGTGAGGGTCCACTCCAAAATTGAAAAAAAAAAACATAAAATTTTTCGACAAATTCTTGTTTTTTTTACATTTTTAAGTTTCCTAAATTTGGAAATATTATTAAAATTTTCTGTTGGTTGAAGAATTTTAGGGAGGAAGAAGAAATAGAATTAGAAAAAATTTGAAATCCAAAAGTGTAGTCATGAAACTGATGTTCAAGAAAGAGGTTTGTCCTAACGACCCTTGTTTTTTTCAATTGAGAAAATTTTTCACATTTTAAAAAACGGAAAGGAGCTGGAAAATCTTTTTTAAAAATACCTACCGATGAAATACAAAATATGATGTAGTTTTTGATACCCATGAAATTGTACAAGGAGGAGGGGAAAGGTGTTTTAGGTATCTACCATATTTAAAATACATCCTTTCACTTCGAATTATTAGTGATTAATAGCTATGAAATTAATTAATATCGACATGGATAAATTATTTTCAGGGAGGGAGGAGGGAGGGAGGGAGGGAGGGAGGGAGTTTAAAAAAAAAGACCAAAAATTGAAGGCTGATAAGAGACCGAAAAATACCCTCAGACAAACAAAAAATCAAGACCTAAGATCAAAAACTGAATGCTTATGACATTTTAGTCATTCAAAAAAATAATTAAATTATCCAAAATTGCTTTGAAAATCTGAAAAAATATACCTAGGTAGTAGGTACCTATAAATATCCATCTGACATTTTAGCAAGAAAAGTTGTTCATAGTTACAATTCAAATAAAAAAAAATTATACTACCTATTTAAAAAAACAATTTTTTTTTGCTTAGTGCAAAATTCAAAGAAATACCTGTTATTTAAAAGTTTTCCTCTTTGAGGAAATTATTTCAAGTAATACTTACCTAATTCTTTTTGGAACATGGGATCACGCTTAATTTCATAGGTAGTTACTTTTTCCTTTGTCCTCTCATTTCTTTCCATCAATCGAGATTTTACCATCGCTTAATCATCTGAAGATCGAGGTTTAGAAAAGGATGTTAAAGCCTGTAAGAGAAGAGGCAGAGAGTTCGAGACGATCCAATGTGGCATTGATTGTTGGAGGGAGCAAAACATCAAAAATTTCCACCTGAGATGAATTTTCCCCAATTTTTCCCCAACCAAAATGTATTTTTTTCCTATGCTATGATTCTTCAAAAAATAGTACCTACCTAATAATTTTCAAACATTTTTCTTTTTTCCGACAAAAGCTAGTTTTTCACAAGAACAAACAACTGCTCCCCCCCCCCGAAGTTTGAGAAGGGGAGTTAAAATAATAATGCTTCATGTTAGTTTTGAAATTTTGATATTTTTTTCTATTTTTCCAACTATGCGTTTCATATTTTTGTAGAATCGCAGAAAATTTTCAAACTTGTTGAAAATCAAAAATATGCCTTAAATAGATAGTAAAAATACCTACTTGCTGTAAAAAAATATGATTATATGAATTATTTTCCTTTTTTGAGGAACCAGAAAAAAGATGTTATGTGTGAAGAGGAAGTGAAGAATCAAATCAACCGAGCTAACAGCACACATCTTGAAACGTGGAAGAGGAAAGAGGATGGAGAATCCACTTCAAGGTTGAAATTGCCTAATAAAAATGATTAAAATTGCCACTTTTGATTTTTGAACTCAATTTTTCAAAAAAAAATTCGCATATGGAAATTTTTTTCAAAAATTGAGCCATTTTTTTATTTTTTTCGCACAGCCTAAATTTTTTGGAGAGGGAGGAGTTTGACATTGTCGTTGTTGCCACTAAATCGTTCACCTCCTCTTCTTGAAAAAGAGAAAATTCAAAAAATCTTGAAATCAACGCCAAGATCTAAAGGTTTATTAAATTCTGCCATTCTATTATTTCAGTCCTTTCAGTATTAATTCAAATACCAACTTACCAGATAAAACGACAATTAATAATCCTCCGAAACAATGCATTATTTATTCTGCGACATCACACCTCAATGAAATTGTGACACCGAATTCTATCTCCGGAAAAGTGATAACAATCGGATGAAAAAACACACAAATGAGATCCGTCCACAATTCCACATAAACATGATGTAAGTGGAAAGTTCTTTTCAAGGCATTGCACGCGTATAAATTCACGATCTGAACTCTTTATTTTCAATATTTATCAATTGTCGACTGACACAAATGGGTACCTAAATGAATAAGAAAAAAAAATACAACTTAATCGTCCGATTTAGGTTACATAATGTTAGTAGCTTATTGAAAAGTGTATCGATTAATTTTCATAGATGGATTTAATTGTTAGATTAGATCCTGGGTATACAGTTTTATAGATAAGGTACATTTGTTTGGGGTATAGGGCAGTGGCTTTTGAAATGGATGATGAGAATTGCAATATGCATTTTCATTACTCGGGATATGAAAGTACGTACCTAGCCTAGGCACCTCTGTACTTTCGCTCCTAATATGAGGGTCGAAAATCGCTCTTTTCAACCTAATTTTTCACATTGTCGCACGTGTATTAAAATTTGATTTCTCAACACCCCCCCCCCCCCCGGATCGATTAAGTTGAAATTTTCAGAACTGGCAGAGAAAGTTTGGGGGATCCTACGATAAAAATTTCAATTGAATCGGCCAGGTCATGTGAGTTCCAGGGTTGCTCAAAGCTTGTACACAGATTCAAATCCAAACTTTGACCACGTATAGCTCGAAAACTAAGCCTATACTCGTGAAAAACTAAGTAATAGCTCTCAGCAGAAAGCAAATTTAGTTCTCTATAATTTACTTTTTCGATTTTTTTTTTGGAAGACGATTCGAAAATTTCAACAAGACCTCCATTTTAAACGCGACTATTTTGAATAAAAGTCAATTTTTTGGACGTAGAAAGGTATTTTTCGAAAAAATGTTCAGATAGGAAATTGTAGAGAATTAAATTCGCTTTCTGTCCAGAGCTATTAGTTTTTCAAGAGAGGGCTTGATTTCCAACCTATACTAGACCAAAGTACGGATACAAATTTAAAAAACGCTGGTTACAAAATTTAAGCAGCCCTGGAGCTCACATAATTCAACCAATTCAACTGAAATTTTTATCGTAGGATTTCCCAATCTTCTTCTATAGTTCGGCAGGGAACAATAGGATACATTGCACCTCCTGCCGATCCTTTGGGACCTGTTTTTTCTTAAAGGGGACATCCTGAGAAACATTTTAATCATGGGTGACCAAAAAAAAAGTTGGCCCTAGCCTAGATACGAAATGGCGGCCATTTTGATCGACAGGTAGGCTCAAATTTCATATTTCATTCTGTAACTCGAAAACTAAGGCATTTACGATAAAATTGATAATGATCAAAAATGTTTAACACAAAATTTACTACATTTTTTGTTCTTACGTTAATGCGTGAAACTGTCGCGTTTGCGAGATACACGCGCGTGAAGTTGCGCAGAGTCATCGTTAACAAATAATATTACATATTACTTAGTGTATAGGCAAATAAGGGAATAATGAAACATTTAAAAGCTAGCAAAGCTTTTGTTGCAAAAAAGTGTCGAGAGTGGTCCCCTGACTAACCTCTATAATTTTTATAGAGGCTCCGCCCCCCCGCCCCCTGTAATATTATTTGTTAAAGATGACTTCGCGCAACTTCACGCGCGTGTATCTCGCAAACGCGACAGTTTCACGCATTGACGTAGGAACAAAAAATGTAGTAAATTTTGTGTTGAACATTTTTGATCATTATCAATTTTATCGTAAGTGCCTTAGTTTTTGAGTTACAGAGTGAAATATGAAATTTGAGCATACCTGTCGATCAAATTGGCCACCATTTTTTATCTAGGGTCAACTTTTTTTTGGCCTCCCATGATTGAAATGTTTCTTAGGATGTCCCCTTCAAGAAAAAACAGGTCCCAGAGGATCGGCAGGGGGTGCAAGGTATCCTGTTGTCCCCTGCCGGACTACTACCACTCCTGAAAATTTCAGCTTAATCGATCGAGGAATTTTTGAGAAATTGAATTTTAAACGTGTGTATATTTTGTATCATTCGTAATAAAAAATCTATTCCTCGACCAGGAGTCATTTGAGTGATATATTTATTAATGAAATGCATCGGTGATAGGTAATTGAATTTTTGCAGCCATTTTCTAGGTATACCCAAGTCTTATAAATTTTGAACCAGTTAGAGACACATTCGAACATGAACTCGAACACGGAATAAATCGAGACATGCATTCGACTAAAATTTTCCACCTTAAAACTCGTCTGTCCACATTTACTGTATCTAAACTCTCTGCAAATTTCTATACACCGCGTGCGGATTAAAAATAAAACCTATTGCGAACCGTAGGTAGGTATTCGTATTCACAAATATTGAGTAAAATAGTTCAGTAAACCAATCTCGAACGCATGATTTCCTATTACATAAAATCTAGATTAATACCATCGATTCGATATCATCTCGCAGGAGGAAGGTTATTATCAAAATTATGTCATCGTAACACAATATTCATCTGTTCGTTATAATGGACCATTTTTTATTTTCGGCGAATCGGCGATACACCGAGGATGACTCAGTGACGAAAAATGAATCCGAGCCACGCGTCCGTAAAGGTTAAAACCAACATTAATTTTACTTTCGCTGAAGTGCAGCGCATTTAAAAGCGTTGCAGCACGTCTGGAATAGGCTCGTTATACTTTCTAGTATTATCTAATAGTTGAAAGTTCACTTTGCTTTGCACCTTGGGGTAGTGCCGATGCCGTTTTAGCGCTATTTAATTTCATTTGACGGCCACCGCGCCACGCCGCCGCATTACGTACTTATTCCTACCTTAGATTACGTTAATTCGGCATTTTAGTGGAATTTCGATCGTATTTTTAATCTTACGTAAGCCTATACACGCAACTTATTTCGGCTTTGGTCTTCGGTGCATAATAATAGTAATGCATGGAGGATAATAACAAAAACCTGATTCCGGAATTAGCACTTCTGGCGGTGGTCGTATCTGTGAGCTCGATGATGCTGGGGTCATTTTCAAGAAAATCATTATCGAGGTGGTAGATGGAAACAATTTAAGTATTTGTTCAAGGATCGAGATAATGATGGAGAATTAGAGATGGAACATATTTTAATGTGAGAGGTTTTCTCGACATGGTGGTATTTTAAATATTTACAAGGGGGAGGGAATTTCCTTCAATAAATGTTGGTAGGCATTTAATGAGATGCTTAAAATAAAACTTCTCCATCACCGTGACATTGAAGCCTAGAGGCAGTAGCTTTCAGAATCGAACGTTTCTAAAAACAATAACCTTGAAACTGAAATTCATGTTTTATGATATATAAATTCCAGTTTTGGAATTTGAAAAATTCTGATAATTTTTTTGTAGAAAATTGCCTTTAAAAATATCTAAAATGAGATGTAAAATTAGAAAACTCTGAAAAAAGACCATACTGAACTCAATGATTTTTTATTCATCGCAAATATTTCGTTCAGTAATAACAAGAAAATCCAGAATTTAAAATAATGGTCGCAAAATCGCAGTTGGGGCAGGAATGTCCAAAGAATGACCGAAATTGGTCACTAACTGGAAAAACTCTACCAATTAAGTGGACTTTGGCTTCAGAACCCGCCAAAATTGTAGTAATTTCGTAAACATAAATTCCAAATGTTGGTAGAATTGCATTTTTAGTTGGAAATTAGAAACGGTTTCATGCATAAAAAAGAGTCGAGAATTTTAATTTCCCAATGATTCAATAATTTATAACACAATCCTTCAAAATTTGTTTTGCTCTTCGAAACTACGTACAAAAATTACTTACCTACTAAAAAAATGGTCGGGTGTTCTTTCGAAGCCAGAATTAGATAGGTACCTACATTAAAAAGAAAAACTTACCTCTTGATCAAGTTTCCATATTTTCTTGAATTTTCTCGATTAAAATAAACCAAGTAGGTACCTACATTTGGAATAAACCAGGAAAGCAGTTTTAAATTCATTATTCATGAAATTCGAATTCTGACGAAATATGTTTCTATTTGACTACCTATACGGATTCCTTTTTTTTTTTTTTTTTTCCTATCTGTATAGATATGAATTTTACACACAAAAAAATTATACCTCACCTACTAAGTGTAGGTAGCCAGGTACATATGAAATTATAGAGCATAAAATCATTGTTCTTTTCTTCTATTTTCTTAAAAATAAAATAATTACTATGCAAAAATGCAAAGAAGTTTATTTTTGTAGTTTGTATATGATAAATTATTTCAACCACTGACCACATAATACATATTCTAATCTTATATCTCTTCAACAAGACATCAGGTCAGTAGTATTGATACATTTTAAAAGAAAAAGTGTACCTAGATAATAATTAAAAGTTATACAATACAAATACTTACCTCCACTGTTTGTAAAATTTTCCATTGTTTTATAGCTACCATTAAAATTTCCCTCTGGGGTTTTTCATACTTATGCATACCTATTGTTGATTTTTTAATCTCAGTTTGAAATTCCAATTCACAAAAATGCTCACAAAGTTTCCATGCAAAAAATTGATGGTATCTAATGACGCATTTCAAAAAGATTGATTTACCAATCATCACTGTTTAGATTTTCAAAATAGAGCATCTCTGTCTTTCGATCAAATGATCTACCCACCTATGTCAATTTTTTAATTATTAGAGTCATAAGCTAATAAATTTTGGCTCTCATGAGAGTGACAAATCATTTTTTAATTACCTACAACGATTCTGCAACTGTTGTAAAAAAAAAAATGCAGGGACTGCAACTGCTTCTGAAAAAGTTCAAAATTTTTTAGAGTTGACAAACTGAAACTTAATGTAGGTACCTACAAAAAATTGTGTGAAGTCATTGTTGACATCAATTTTAAAGTATACCTATGTATGTAGAATTGGAAATTAAATTTTTTATTCCTCTGTTCTCCAATTCTTATTCTAAACCAAAATCAGTGAAAATTTTCTGAATTACCAACTATCAATTCAGGATAAAAAGTGAGATTCGCTGAAAAATCAATAAGCAACGTTAACAGATTTTCCGATGAATTATGAGCGATTTTGCAGATGTCACTGATTTTTAGAAAATTTAAACGAGTCTTTAATTTTACCAATTGATTTCCTGTCGATGAAAATTTTTACTGATTTTTCTCCTTCAGCTGCAATTTTGGCCACACATCATTCCATCATTCTGTTGGGTCAAAATCTCATGAAATTTCTGGTACCTACCATTCTGGACTAGAATCATTGAACTCTGCGGTAATTTTTGAAAATGTTGCACTGGCTCTCTGCATATTATAATGAATTTCTGCAGCGAAAATTATGCTCCTGCACGCAATGAATTTCTGCATCAGGAATTCTGCACATAACAAATTTCTACAGTAAGAAAGCACAAACATCAAATTTCTGGCTTTGATCAATGAAATTATAAGAAAAGTTGAAAACGGAGAATTTTTTGATTAAATAATATAGATACCATACTTCTGCAATATGTTGGTTTTTTTTTTTACTAATGGCCACATATCAAGTGAGAATAGGTTTCAGCGAATGAAACTATAAGCAGAATTCCTACTACAGAATTTGGCTGCAAAAGTTTCTTCGCTTGGAAAATCGTAGCCTATTTTTCAAAAACAATTTCAAAAAATTGCACATTGAAGCAAAAAAATTCTATCTGAGTTGTGAACTTTCAGTTTTATCCTCCTACTCCCACTCTTTTCCAATAATAAAGACAACTTTTGCTGGGAATAATAATAAACATTAGGATGCATAATGACGTTTTTTTTTTTCAAAATTTTGAAGTCTTGCTGTATTACTTCCATATTCGGTTTATTGTGACAAAAAAAAAAGATTCTCTAGACCAAAAAGTTCCTCTCAATCTCCCCTCCTCTATATCAGTAACTCAACCCCTCTCTCTTGGATTTCAAAATTAATTACATTTTTGAACTAAGTGGAATTCAATCATATGGAAATGACACCAAAAAAGAGCCAATATTCCAATTTCGAAAATTGGGGGTCTGAACCCCTCTTCTGAGTTTCTCCTTTCCCTCCTATGGGATTAGATCATGGCCTCCCAGACTAAAAAAAATTCTAATGGTATCCTTGTTCATCATATCAAATTTTGTCCCTCTTATCATTATCATTCGATGTTTATTTGCATCTGCTACTGAACTACCCCCTCTCTTTGCTTAGTTTTAGATCCAACCCCCTTGGGTTTGTGCTTATCATTCATAAGTAATCTGATAGAAAATTTGAGGTAGATTAGGTTTCGTGGGACTCATTTTTGCACTGGGATCAATATTTTAGCAGATATATCCGAAAATCCGATTTTTGGAGAAACTCCCCTCTCTTTAATCAACTATAGCTCCAGCTCCCTTAAATTTTTGAATACCATTCAAAAGTCATCTGATAGGAAATTTGACGTAGAATAAGTTTCATAGACCATATTTTTGCTCTTGAACCCATATTTCGGCAGATATGGGCCAAATACCTGATTTGGGGGCGAAGATCCACAATTTCGGGGGGACGCCGGGTCCGGACGCCACCGGACACCTTAAATTCATATTTAGGACATAAAAATGGATCAGTATACCGAAATTCAGTTTGCCCTCTCAATTTGTACTATAAGGGCTATTTTTTTTGTTAATTTTACTGGACTATCACTGTAATTGAACCCAAAAATTTTTTAAATGTGATGCAGCAACATTGAAAAATTTCCATGGAATCTAATGTGAAAAATGGCTAGTTATTACAAACTCGGAAATCCTCAAATTATTTCAAAAGAATTGTGATGCTCTAAATACCTACAAATCAGGCAATGGTTTACTCAAAAAATCCTTTCGAATTTTTACTGGGATTTCAGACATTTTTGGAAGCAGTGTGAGAACCTATTTTACCTAAAAATGGACAATAACCTAAAAATTATTCCATACAAAATTCATTTGACAACTGCAAAATTATTGTATTCTTCTCAAAAAAATTGAAAAATGTATTTATTTTACCCAGTGGTTTCGAAAATGTTCAAAATTTCCATCTTTGGAAGTTTATTATGCTCACAAAACAGACTTCTTAGACGAATTAACACCAGATTTGTATTTAGAGCATCATTGTTTTGTTCGTACATGCAACAATTCTAAGAAATACATTTTTTTTAAATAAATAATCAAATTTTTCACTTTAAAGCTACTTTTTTACATTTCCACGCAAATTTTTCAACCCTGATACGAGGAATAATTTTTTGACCTGAAATTTTATGTGAAATGTTAGAAGTAGAAACACCAAAATTTTCAACCAATTTTTTTCACGTGAAAAAATACACCTTTATAAGCAAACTGTAGCAGCTACCTTATTCATTCGTTCTAGAGAACAGGGGTCGTCATCTTCGCATTTTCCAACAGATTTCAAAAAAATCAGCAACTGGTTGCACTCTTGGCACAAAACTGATACAAACTCTACTCTCAACGTCTCAACATTTTCTCTTAGGTAGTCTTAATTTAAATTCAAAAAACGGTATTTCATGTACATTTTCACCAATTGTTTTATAAATTACATAAGAAACTAATTTACTCACAAAAAAATATTTCTTTGGACGAAAAATATCCTTATAAATAATTTCAGTTGCCAATTAAAATTTAACTAAGCTAAATCCTCCACTGATGCTCGTTACGTAATTTTATCGGTAATTCGCGAGTAGGTATTTTTCAAATTAATTGTATCCTACCTACGTAAATATCCTCCAAGTAATAAACTTCACCCGAGTGATTAAATTGAATTGTAAATTGCCTTTAAAAATGTGTAAATTTAGGTACCTAATAAAAAAAACACTCGTTTGATTTATTAAATATAATAATTAATTGGATACGTATTTCAAAAATGCCTCCGGGTGATGAAAAAAATTGTCAGAAAAAAATTTAATATGAAAAATTTCACATATGAAAAGAACAACGTGGTTTTTTTCATATCATATTATTTATAGCGTTAAAAATACCTACATATGTACTGTTATACAACATTCGTATGTACCTGGGTATCAGTTATGAGTTGTAATAAGGAGATGTGTGAGCTTGTTTAACGTTAATTAATTATTACACGATGACGGGTTCAATAAACTGTGCTGTGATGAAGTGTGTATCATGTATGTCTATGTACTCGTACATAATACGTGACTGTGGCATAAGTCCTTGATAAATTTTACCAAGCTGAGAGTCGCAGAAATGATGTAGGTCATATTATGCATTAGAATGCATTTCGGTGAAAATTGCTCACTTTGGGCAGTCGTAGATCATCTCATCAAAGAGAACTCCGCCAAGATGATTTATTCGCGTTTTAATTACAGCATGGTCGAGAGGTGTAGGTACAATATGGCTAATATATTTTTAACGATTTGATATAAAAGATTTTTTTTTACACGAAAACGGACACTATGGATGAAAAAATGATATTACTTTCTCCTGGAGGACAACGAGCAGCTATTTGTCTTTCTGATGTTTCTGTCACCTAAGTTATCCGTTGGGCAAAGTCGGTTGTCTTTCAGCTTCCCGTTCTGGCAACACATCTTCCGAGAGAAAGTGGTCTATTCAGTTAATCGTATTGATATAGAAGCCTATTTAACTTTCGTTATCATAAACAATATTACCATAGTCGTGTAATTTCGTAACAAGGGCCAATATCGCAGAGCTCCAATTTAGAAAATGGGTCAGCGCTGCGATTCCATATTTTTTTCTGCCATCGAGTCTCCGTCTTTCTCATAGGTTTTTATTGTTACTTGGGTGGGTTTCGAAATTATACATACGCACGAGGATATATTTTTATACGAAAAATCAAATGATAAAATATTTCAGATTATGTAACATATTGCGTTGTTTTCAGTTAACTCGCAACAATTGAAGAATAGCAATATCCAAGAAGATCCTTGCAAATCGAAGATTAGAATCGTAGGTGATGCTACGTACTGCGATCGGTATTGGGAATGTGTGGATGGCCAACCAGAATTATACGATTGTCCTAATGGATTAGTGTTCGCTGGAAAAAATCGAGGCGTAACCGAAGGCTGTGATTATCCATGGAGAGCTAATTACTGCGAAGATAAACAATTAGCAAGTACGTATGGACTGGAGACCACCATTCACCTTTTTGTGCGTGGCGAGCGAAAGTGATCTAGTGAATTCCTATTCTGATGCGTCTTCGTTCGTCGTCGTCTTTGGATAACGACCGAAAAAAAAATTACGCATACAAAGACCACCGGAGCCAAAATTATCGCGATTTTTACGCTCAACAGCGTACATATCCGGCGCCGGTGTATTAATTAATAGGTAGCCCAGAGCCGACGACGTATTGATAATTATTTTTTAATTACGCAGACGGACCGATCTCCAGAGAACATTGCGACTGGCTGTACGGTATTTTCGGACATGAAACTAGTTGCACAAGGTATTGGACATGCTGGAACGGTACAGCCACCGAACAACTCTGTATCGGAGGATTACTCTATAATGAAAATACCAGATCGTGCGACTGGCCCGAGAACGTAGAAGGGTGTCAGAAACATCGTAAGTAAAGTGTTGTATATGATCGACGTACCCTATTTATACATAGGCGTAGAAGAGACAGTGCTGTATGAGTAATTTCATACCGAACCAGTCACTAACCCTTGCTGAGGTGTTGCAATAATCGTGGTTCTGATTTTAACGAGCTACGAACCCAGAGACAAATGTATTCAGACGACGTATGAATTTTAATCAGCGATGCAATTTTCACCTTATGAGGAGATTAATTAGTTTTTTTGTGTGTCATTTGACGAGCATGAGATTGTGGTTGGGTGGGGCTGGAATTTTTTAATGTCTGGGTATCATCCGGTTTGAGGCGGATTAATTCGGCGCATGAGTAGATCTTTGTTTGGTGATTCGATCATAAAAGGAAAGGTCGATGCAGTAGAGAAATTTTTGCGATTTTTTTCTTTTCTTTGGTGGTTTTGGGAGTAAGGAGATTGAATTAAAGGGGTGGAAGAGAAGGAGGGAGAGGGAGAGAAGTAAAGGAAATTGATAATAATATTGGTCATTCACTCCTCATATCTCAAGAAAAATTTCACAAAATTGACATAGAATTTTTTCATGTGAAAAGGAAAGAATGGAGGAAAATGGGAGTATTCGTCCTTGAAAAATTTTTTCGTTTTTTGGAAGAATTCATGTTTTTTTTGTCTCAAATTATTCAAAAAATCATTCTAGATTTATTGGTAATGAATTATTGAAATACGAACAGGATCTGACTAAACTGATACGGAGAATAATAATCAGAATTGCATTTCTAGTGAGGAAAAATTATCATATTCAAGAAAAAAGTTCTGGAAAAGGGTTATTTTTTCAGTAAGAGTCAGAAAAATTCAGAAAACTGTATTTCAAGTCATAAATTTTTTTTAAATTCCACCTCATAGGAAATTTACAATTTTTGCCCTTCCAAAAATACCAACATTCGATTCTTTTCTGATTTCATCCGTAAATTTTGAGATTTTGAATTGTTGAACAAATTATGGAATCGATAAATCAAAGAATGCTGCTTACGTGGAAAGTTGAAAAAATTTACTCAAATTTCGTTCTAATTTAAGAAAATTCAAAATTTTGAAAAAAAATCCACAAATGTACGTACCTACTTGTTTAGTGTAGGTACCCATACTCTGTGAAAATTCCAAATTTTTCCATTAAAATCCCTTCGAAGATATCACTAACTAATCTCGAGAACAGGTGGGAATAGGAAGTCAAAAATTTATGTGAAGAATTTTTACACGGAGGATAAAATCAAGGCACATTTTAGATCAAATTTGGCCGAGGGTCATTTTGACCATCTCACCAAGAAATACTCTTTGAATCCTATGAAACAAATCTTGATGTTTATTTAATTTCAGTCAAGAAAATTAGGTTAAAGTTAGTAAAGAACCGAAGGTATAATTTTTTAGAGGGAGAGGGCCTGAAAAATGTGGATTTTTTCGATTTTTCTAGCTTGACGTAAAAAAATTTCCAAACAAAGATTCTGGACCCAAAAATAGTTTTCTGGACTATAAATGCAATTCCACCATGGGAAAATCTCTTCTTAACACTCGTCTTGCCTTAATGATAATGGACTTGGAAATCAATTTTTCCAGAAATGTTTAGAAGAATTTGGATAGAAATTTTCAGCTCCCTCCAAACGAGCATTTTTCTTTGGCTCATCTTTGAAAATTATCGTTTTGAATATAGAAAAAATTGGCACTGTAGGCATCATAAAAAAATCACAGTTTTATTGGTGCAAAATAAAGTTGAAAAAAATTGAAAATTACAAAATTATCATACGAGAATAAATGACTCCAAATTTTATGAAAAGTTAAAAAAAAACGACCACCAAGAAAAACAAGTCAATTAGTTAAAAAGGGATTTGATTCCTGAGTTGTCGAAAGCCAAAGAGAGGACTCGAAACAAATGTTATTTTACTTCATCCCCCCCCCCCATTCAATTCATGCAAAAATATCCGAAAAAATCAATTATCAATTTAAAAATCATTTCCAAATAAAAAGTTCACAAAAATGTATAATTTTTTACTCATCTTTCATTTTTTCAAACGTAATTTTCTTTAAATAATTTTTAGAGAATTCTCTGGGCGGATAAGAAGAAAGATAAAAATGGTTGAAAATTTTTCTGTATTGAAAAAATAAAAATTGAAAATTTTTGATACATTTTAAAAGCGAAACGTAAAATTTCAGAAAATCATCCCTCATTCAAATCGAATTTTTTTATCCCCTTTTTTCAAAAATCCTTTCAGAAAAATTTATTGCAATCTCCAAATGTTGAAAGATTGTGTATATTATTGATGATTTAAAACTGCCATGAAAAAAAGTTCATTCAACAATAATTCTTTTATGTACGGGTGGACTGCTAAGTAATTCTATATACGATTAGGCAAGGCGTTCAGATAGGCAACTTATTTGACATTTTTAGAAATTTTCCATTCCCATCATTTTGGAATTGAGTTTTTTCTTCCGTATTAAAAAAGCTTAAAAAAACATACATAATTGAACTTTTGTGGACTAATCAAACACAAATATATCTGCATTGGAAAAATAAATGATACAAAAAAAATTAACCTCGAAATAAAGAACGGTGTTAAAAATAGGAAAATTGATGATTTATTAGATAACATTTTTTTTCAAGAGTTAAAAAAAATTCCATGATGTAAAAATTCAAATTTCATTTAAAAAATGGTTTACCATTAACGGTTTAATCAATCGACCTTGACAGTGAAATACAGTTATATAAATCGAGTATTTAAATTAATTTTTTCATCTACTCGTCTGATTTACCGTTAAAATTTCCATTCCGTTTTCAATGCTGACTCATTTGTATGTAAATTTTTTCAAAATCCTATTTGAAATGATTTTTCGGTTTAGAAAAAATTATCTAGGTAAACTGTGACTTGAACCGGTACATGTAGGTGTCTGTTTAATGGTGTAAAAAATTGGTTAAAATTTCTCTTGTATCGTGTAAACCGCAGATTTCATTTTCATTGTCACGTTTAATCAAAAAGCTATTGCGGTTTTGGATGAAAAAGTACTCCATTGATCTATACCTACATTGCACTAATTAATCCAGTTACTGATATTTCTACCTTTTACTCCTAATAATTATTCTCATTCGCTTGAAAATTTTTACTAATCGATGGAAAGTGATTGCGGTAAAGATGTACTAATACAGGTGTAATTTACAGCTCTATGTAACACCGACCCTAACGGTAACGTAGCATTGGGAAAATCGTGCAACAGATACTGGCAATGCCAAGGTGGCTACCCGAGACTCCAAAGATGCCCAGCCATGCTGGTATTCGACAAAAGATCGCTTCGTTGCGTAGTTCCTCCAACTGAAGACTGTGAAGTACCCACCACTCCTCCACCTAGTGCAGACGAATTACAAGATGAAGAAGAACAAAATATTCCAACGCAGCCACCTCCAAGACAATATCAAATCCCTCCAGTCAAACCTTCTCAGCAACAACTTAGACCGCAGTCGACCCAACAACAAAGGCCGCAACAATTCCAGTTACAGCAGCAACAGCAGCAACAACAGCAATCCGCGCCAGTGCAGCAACAATCCCAAATCCCACAGCAAAGGAGAGAAGAAGCTTTCAATTCACAACCGTTGCCTGTTAGGTCGAGAGCTAGGAAATGAATTAGGTAGATGTTAAATTAAGATTAATTTTAAGGTGAAATAAGTTATTAAGAAATAAATAAGTATATTTTGTAATATGTGTATTTTCTTGTTTTATGGTATCAAAAATGTGTTTTGTTTGATTTTTTGTCGAGGGTTTTAACATATGAAATGATCATGTCGAGAAGATGTGATTTTTCAGATTGGAATTCGGGTTATGGCGGTTTGGACCTTGATTGTTGTAGGGGCCCGTTTATTTTCGTTTTCTGTAGTGGGAACTGAAAAATACAAAAAAAAAATGGATTAATGAAGGAGTAAAATAATGAATGAAAATTGAGAAAAAAAAATGTAAACATGGAAAAAAATGTTCAACTAAATAAGAATTATTGTTCTTATAATGTCGTTCAATTTTCAAACTGTTGATCTAAAAGTCTCATGGTGCAAATTTTTTAAATTTTCCAACAAATTGCAAAAAAGGGATTTTTCTTTTTGTGTTGTGTAATATAGAACTGAAATTCTCTCAATGAAAGTCAGATGTTCGATTTTTCAATTAGTGACAGAATTTGGAACAGATAGTGGTGATTGCAGAGTGCCAATGGTGCACTAAATCATGGAGACATCCATTTATACAGGTTTTCACTTTGCTGAAATTAGGTACCTAGGTATTTGTCCAAGGATTTAAAATTTTAGCTAATTTTTTAGGAGTTTATTCCAAGAAAATTTAATTTTCAAGTTGAGTGAAATATGTGTGGAGTTTTGAGCCGAATTTTGAATACTGAATTTCAGTTTTCGGGAAAATTTTCATCCTTATTCCCGGAGGGAGGGTCAATTTTTTATAATTATCTACGTCATAATTTACCATAAGTGCCTTATTTTTCATATGGGTAATCATAGGTAAATTTTATTTTCAATAAATTCCTACAATAAAAGAAACATCCATTTAGATTTTTACCTATCTGAATTAAAATCAAATTTAGAAGTTTGGTGATTCTCATTTTATCAAACTAAAATATTGGACAAAAAGAAGTTGTTTTGAAAAAAAAATTGCCATTAGTTGCAGAATTTTTTAAACCCTTCATCTGAATAAAACTCATAAAAGATGGAAAAAGTGGATGGTAAAAATATCTGACGCGGATTTTTCAAAATTCAAGACATGCAATTTTAGCTTATAAATTTTACATGTCATTTTACGACACCATACCAAAAGATTTCTTCAATATTGTCTCAACAAAAAGTGATGAAATGTTCAATTTGTTGCAGATTAACTGTTGGCTCAAAAATTTATATTTTTTATCATTTTACATTTGGGAACTCTTCTAGTATCCAAACGAGTTTTCGCCTTTAATTATTTTTATTTTTGCAACAGAATGTTTTATAAGGAAAATTTCTGTGAAGAGTAACAAAATTAGCTTATAAAATTTTATTTTTGGTCTTAATTTACTGATTGGAGTCAATTTTGTCAAAACTGGAAGCAACATCTCAGATATTTTAGAAGGAAGCTAATTCATGTACCTATAATAGCAAAATAGAAGCAAAAATATTTCAGGTTTGATTTCTGGATTTACAAATTACAAAATGATTGATTCAATTGGATTGGATCATCTGATCATAATCAAATTATTTTCATACCTATCTAATTTGACCAAACTATCAATATTCAATTTAGTGAGATCCAGTTTGATCAGATAGCAACTGTTTTCATATCTAATGAAATCAGATTTTGATTTCGCCTCAATCAAAAATTATCCTGGAAGATGCCTAGATCTGATGAAAAATTTACGTCTTTGACATCGGTTTCAGGACCTTTTCAGCTTTTGATTTGATCATTATCGTGGATTGAAAAAACATTCCAGATTTTACAAAATTTGGTGAGCTAATGTACTTTGACTGAAAGACCATTCAAAAAATTTTGAATCAATCAGCCCAAAAGAGGACTGAGCTAGAAGACCTCAAAAGCTTCGAGAGGATTTGAAATTCGCAAATTGTGAATTCCAAGATTTTTTGATTTTTACCAAATTTGAATTATTCGCCCAAACACCTCAGAATCGTGCCAAAATTTTATTGGTCATCTTTTGATGAATTTTTTCAACAAATTTTCATAGCAATACTGCCAACTACATTTTTTTTATTCGCGTCATTTTGATACTGAATGAAACCCTGCTACATCTAAGTACAAAAAATTTCCAAAAAATTATTTAAAAAATTTTTGGTTTATTTTTCAAGTCATTGAATGAGCAACTTGAATTTCATGAAAAAATCGGAACTTGAAGTATTTTGGCAGCATTGTCAGAAATATTTTTTGAAAAATTTCATCAAAAATTACTCTAGATGACCACAAAAATTTG
Organism: Pseudococcus viburni; assembly: GCA_033439095.1. Lineage (NCBI taxonomy): Eukaryota > Metazoa > Arthropoda > Insecta > Hemiptera > Pseudococcidae > Pseudococcus > Pseudococcus viburni. The sequence goes on along the minus strand of JAVBJF010000548.1, from coordinate 147,647 downwards.
TCTAGTTCAAATTTTTGGTGTTTGAGTGAGCAATTTGAATTTGGTAAAAATCAACAAATCTTCAAATTATGGATTTGCAAATTTTTGACTCCTTTGTATAGCGGAAAAAAATTGTTTCCAATTTCGTTCGAAGTGAATGGTTCAGGGAAAGGTAAAAATTCAAATCGCATCTTTTTGGGAACTGACCAAGGTTTCCAGCACGTAGCACAACCTAAAAGTTGCAAAAAATTCTATTTTTTCGAAAGTGACTTTACTTTGAGATTTTCTAGTTCCGTTTTCTTTGCGGCCCAGGGGGGGGGTGCTCAAAATTTTTCTGGAAGTTCTTCCACTTGAACTAAACTACCTCGCCAATTTTCGTCAAAATCCAAAGCATGTTTTCTTTTTTGATCCACCCTAATGAGCAAATATGCGAAGAAATGGTGACCAGAAAAAATTCTCCGCGAGGGAGAAGAGTTACTGGAAATGCCAGCTCCTCGCTGGCAGTGAAATGATCCTTATTTCTAAGCATTTGAATAGTTGCTCTCCCATCTCCTATGTCCAACGCTAACTCTTTTATCATAGGGGAGAAAAAGTTTTTCTTTCTGCTTTTCCTGTTGTCTTCGTGAATTATTTTTCAAAAAATTTGTGCTTAATGTGTGAGGAAGATGAATCTAATTTTTGGGCGAATTTCAATTAATTTTTGACAAAGTGTGTCGAATTGGAAAAAATTGTGATTATAACAGATTAAATTTTTTCAAAGTAAAAATTATTTGAAAAAATATGTTTAACCAAAACATTTTTTGAAGGGGCCTGATCCTCTCAGGTCTGCCTTTGTCTCTGCCGCTGTAATGTGGACAGATTATTTGATATTGATGAAAATTAGGCCAATTTCATTCAAAAATGACTTTGTTTCATAAAAATTTGAAAAATTACCATTTCGCAACTTCTTCAGGTTCAGAGCAGGTTAAAGTTTCGTCATCAAAAACTTTACCATCTCCGCAAGTGATCAATCTAGGGAACCCATTGACACAGGTAATTAAACGCTCGCAATCTCCAGGAATGGCGAATCTAGGATATGGCCAAAATCTAGCCTGAGCTGATTGAGGATCGACTTTTTCAGGACATTTGAAACCGATCAGAGCTAAACAAAAGAAAAATTGAATTCAATAAAAACTGCATTCTTTGAGTCAATATTAACCATTCCTTGTCCCATCATCGCCTACCTTCTGGATTACAAGTCTCCAACATGAGATCGGGCCAGTTACATTTTTTTATTCTGTCGTCATAGGCGAGTCCTGGCTCGCAATCTTGAACATGCGGGTACCCGTCAGCGCATTTCACGTAATTCGTACTACACGAGGGACCTTCGGAGTATATGCCATATTTGAATTCACAGCCAGGGGAACTTAACGGCGCAACTGCATGAAACAGGGTAATTTAATAAGATTAAATTTCCATTTTCTGAGTAAATGAGTTCTTAAAATTAATCCACAAATTACTTACTATCTGCTTTCCTCGTTCCGCAGTCGACATCCCAATAATAATTACAGTGATTGTGTACGTTGCCTTTGCCATCGTATAATAAGCCATTTTCGCACTGCTCAATGCTCAATGATCCGTTAACGCATAAAACAAATTGATCGCATAATTCCGGATGGTGGTACGTTTGCTCGCCGTACGTCTCCGGGCAACTGTTTGACTGCAAGTATTGTTGGCCCTGCGCTGAAAATGATTTATTAATTAATATCCGGCTGAATGTATGAAAATACCTTATAATCCATAGATCGTTAATCTTTCCTCTAATTACGATCACGAGTGATTTTTTGCCGAGCAATTAAAAAGCGTTATTTTTATTGATATTTATAATCGCGTCGCGTCGACGTTCGCGCCGCTATAGGTATCGTAGGTACGCGTGCCATTGTGAAATTTATCGTGTACCACGTTGTTATAGCCGATTTTATTGTTAATTTTACTTTCACTTCCCTAGAATACATAATATGTACTGTTTGTTGTATTACATATTATTACGTTAGGGCGTTCGCGTTACTTATTATCGACGTATTTATGTTATGACATTCTACCTTCGGCTATGGCTGCGATATCTATCCCAAGTCCGAACCGAACGTCCAGTACGTCATACCCGTTACCTACACTCCTTCTATTTAAATGCTCACATCCATCAAGCATCTGTGAAGACCGATGTAATGTTCAACGCGTGTCTTTTCTCTTTTTCCCATTCCATTTGCCGGGCCGGGTTCGAATTGACCTTCGTCGGTTACTTAGTGACACAGATTTCCTCCAGAAAGATAGGTTTTCCGGGGGAAATTTGGTTGTTTGGGAAATGGAGGAGGATAATTTTTATGATGCGGTTTTTATGGAATTTCTTTGAAGAGGTAGTGAGGTACTTGTATATTTTAAATCAATTTTCAAAAAAAAAAAAAAGGAAAAAAAGGAAAATAGGAAAAAAAGGAAAAAAGAAACTCCTGCAAACGATAATGTGACTTTTGGAGGATTCGAAAGGAATATTGAGGAAATTCGTTTCAGGGTTCTAGAAACTATTTAAAGTCATTTTAAGCCATGAAAAGTGCTTTAAAAAAAATGATAATAGGATTTTTTGCTTGCTTCCATATCATGTCCAGAGTTTGTGACAATAAGGCACTGCCCCAACGAGGGGGGGGGAGCTTATGGAAAAGAAAATTGTTTTGCAGCGATTTGGCTCAAATTCACGTGAGAGGTTATTTCGCACCTTCAGTGCAATAACACCGCATCTCAAAATAAATAAACTTTTTTATTTTTGGTGTAAGTAAATTGAAAACAGGGCTGCCAACAGTAGTGATTTATCACCAAAAGTAGTGTTTTTTACCCTTGAAAAAAAGGAGTGATTCTAGTAATAATTTTTCAAAAAAGTAGGTAGTAATTTTGCATATTTTTCAATAAAATTACAGATTTTTTTCGTTTTTGGGGTGATTTTAGGGATTTTTTTGGCCAAAAATTGAAAAACTTGGTCGATTTTGACTGTTTTTGATGGTTTTAGTTGCGTGAGACCTCTTTTTTCTTTGCTTGTCAGCTTGACGATTTCTTATCAAGACTTCCTAATTTTGCTTCATTTTTAAAAAAAATCACCAAAAGTGATTTTTTAGGACAGAAATTTAGTGCTTTTTCAATATCGGTGTTGGCACCCTTGATTGAAAACTAAATAAAAATTGGCACGTTTCAGAAAAAAATATGAGGGTCAAATTTTTTGAGATGTGGTGTTATTGCACTGCATCAGGTGTGATTTAGGTGTAAAGAAATGCCAAAAAAATTACAGCCTTCTCGACGCCAGGGAACTAAGCCATCACTTCTCAAAGTGGAGCATTTTCGGTAAAAATAATTACAAAAACAACTTTTGAAGAATTAGGGATAAAATCCCCACAGAAATTCATGTTTGAAAAATTTGACAATTCCTGAGTACAAAAATTTAAGATGACGAATTGGACTATTCCATAAATTTTTTCTTTCAGAATAATCAACACCTCACACCGCTTCTTTGAAAATAATATACAGATCGTGGGGTTTCAAGTCAATTTTTACTAGAAAAAAACTCCTTAAAATATTCAATTTCATCATTGTTTAATTTTACCAAATTTTTCAATTTTTATCAATTTTTTCCAAACTTAATTATATTTTTTAATTTGTTATCTGAATTTTCAATCACTTCAAAATTTTTAATTTCATTAAAATGTTCAATTTTACCAAAATTTTAAAATTTGATTAAACGTCATATTTCAACAGTCCTCGTGGATCCGCTCCGTTTACAACCCTTACTGCTTAGCTGCTGGGCGATCCATTTCATTGGTGTGAATAAAGTTCGATTTTTGAAGCTAGTAGATTAGATAAAAGTACTCAGTTAACCACTTAGATTTACTCCTAATGTTTAATGTTACTTTGCTCTACAATACAATTTTGAAATAATAACGAAAACATTTATTTAAAAATATTTTTCACCAGGGAGATTGAAAATTGATGTGAAATCATCTGAGATGTTAAAATATTTGCATACGAACAATTCGAAGGCGTTTTTTAATACAGTATGACGCGAAAGTCTTGGTTCAAATGGCAAAGTGTTCCTGGCGACGAGAACATTGAAGATTGATAGGTAATCAAACTTACAGTCCTACCTATAAGGTGTCCACAAATGAAACCGGTTTGAATCAAAAATGGAATTCTATTGAAATAAAGTCAACATACAGATGTGATTACAATATTATTTGTTTTTTCGAAACCGGTTCGCTAGTTTGCAACCAGCTGTCAAAAATTCCCAAAAAAATGGAGATACAAAAAATTTTTTCATATAAAATTTATAGACTTTAAAAAACTAAACATTTTTTCTCTCTAGTAATTTTTAAGCTAGTTTAATAGTTTTCAAGATATTAACCGGGTTAGAAACGAGATTTTTTAGTAAAATTTTGGAAATAAGGGTTGAAAAGCAGTAAAAATTAAATATTTTCTGTGAAAGCTTCATTTTAAAAAATTTGGCAAAAAATTATTTTATTTTGAACCGTTTTTATTTTTTTTTAAATTTTTCCAGGTTCAAATTTTTTCAAGTTCAGCGTAGGTAAGTACCTACATAAAATAATTGTGTTTCTAACCAGGTTAATACATAAGTTTAAAATTATTGAACTGACTTAAAAATTGCAAGAGTAAAAAACGTTCAGTTTTTTAAGCACAAAGTACAAATTTTGTTTGAATTTTTTGGAGGGAATTTTTGACAACTGGTTGAAAACTAACGAACCGGAACCGGTTTCGAAAAAATTCATCACATTTTGAATGCATCCGTGTGTAGCTGTGTACTGTGTTGACTTTATTTTAATAAAAAACCCGGGCCCCAATTTTTTGACCCAAACTGGTTTCTCAATTTGTGGACATCTTAAGTACCTATAGGCAGGATTAAAAATTTTATTACCTACAGGTCGACATTTTTAAGCTTTTGAAATGCTATTTGAAGTTTAATGGGTAATTTTTATCGTATTTTTCACGCTGATCACGAAAAAGTGGTGAAAAAATTCCATCACTGAACAATTTTTGACAATTTGAATTTTTTGGTACCTAAACATTTTTTTTGCATTTAATGACTTTTGACACTTGAATTCAATTTTCTGAGCAAAGGAAGGGTTCACCGAAAAAAATGAATAGAACATAAATTGTAGAGCGTAAAATTTCCTTCCTGCAGAGTCTAATTAGTTTTTTCTTAAGAGGCTTAGCTTTCAAAATATTCCAATTGAAAGTTGAAAGTTCAACTTATTTTTTTGTTGAAAATATCTCAAAAAGTCAAAAACTAAGCCTTCTAAAAAAAACTAATTGATTTTATAGAAAGGAAATTCGCTCTACAATTCATGTTCTAATCATTTTTTAGCCTTGATTTTTTCAGAAAATCGATTTTTTGTAATGAACCACATTTTCAACATTTTTCATCTGTAACAATGGAAATTTCAAAGACCAGCGTCCAACAAATCAATAATTTTTTTGCGTAATTGATTCTGATTGGTGATTCTGATCTACATTTTAGTGCTGAGTTCGAATATGATTTCAGTTTTACTCCATCCCGTCAGGATTTTTTATAATTTGAATTTTTTGTTGAGAATTTTTTTCACATTTTTTGATACAATTTTTGACCTTTCGAGTCGATTTTCTAAGCAAAGAAAGCGCTCTGAAAAAATAAGTAGAACTTTAATTGTATAGCATAAAATTTCTTCTCTGTAGAGTCCAATTAGTGTTTTCTTAAGGGACGTAGTTTTTTAAGATATTTTCAATTTTAAAAAAAGTTGAACTTTTGACTTTCGATTGGAATATCTTGAAAACTAAGCCTCCTGAGGAAAAACTAATTGAACTTTACCGAAAGAAAATTCTACGCTCTACAATTTATGTTCTATTTATTTTTTTCGTTGAATTTTTTCTGTGCTCAGAAAATTGACTTCAAGTGTAAAAAGTTACCAAAAAGTGTAAAAAAATAATTCAAAAAAATTCAAATTAAGAAAAATCCTTGAACGATGGCTTTTTTACTATTTTTCACGTGATCACCGCGCAAAATACTATAAAAATCAATTATTAAATTTTTACCAGCATTTTCTATGTCGAGCTGTGATCGGTCTTCAATGTCCTCGTCCTAGTCTCCAGAAAGAGGAACACCCTACTTCTTGAACTGTTTCGGTACCTCTTTTCAGTTTCGAAATTTTGAGAAGTGTTTCAAGTAGACAAGACTTTTGTATCATAATGTACATATACTTGACGAGGAAATTGAAAAATTTTATTTCATCGACTTTTTAAACACCTAGTGATAATTTTAAAAATCGAACATGATCTACAATGGAAAATTTTAGATATCCTAATCCTAGCTCATCTCCATCTCCGGTTCAACGGTGAATAAATTCAACAAAAAATCGTCCGAATTGGTAACACTGCTTTATTCCCATCACATTACAACCGGTACAAACAATTTTCACATAAATTTTCAACGCTAGATCGCACCTCCGAGCACATCAAGGTCGTAACCTCGACTCTTCTAAACTAATTCGACGATTTTGCGCCAAAAATGAATTCCTCTAGATTCTAAAAAGAATAGGTACCTACAAAATAAACAAGATTTACCAAAAATATTATTCAATCTGTGGAACTACACCTATGTGTTCATCTGATATAAAATCGATCTCATTCTCGCATAATAAAATATACCTTACGTTGTATATTTAGTAATTACGCGGAAGTTCAAAATACTTTTACCTACACATATCTATTCCTACCTCATATTCGTAAGTAGAATATAATGTACATGGAATTTCTTATTCAAGAAACATAAATCTTTTTCAACGCGTAATAAAGATCTTTTGAAATTGTATAAGATGTGTAATATGTTCTATAACGTCTACAAGAGTTTATAGGTAATTTTTCAAGTGTCATATTCGAACCTATATTGACAAAAACGTTCTACGTACGTTCTCCGAATCGATTAACCGCCATATAAAGAGCGATTACGTAATGGTGCTAATACATAGGTAAATTTTAACCGTTTTCTACGGACTAATTGTCTCGCATAAATACCGTTTACTTTCTTTGATTGTTTTACCATTACGAATAGGTTAAAAAAAGGAGTCAGTAGTGTTCTCGAATGACCTATATCCATTGTGTATTATGAGGACCTACTTATTGAGATTATTTTTTATCGATAAGAAATAGAATTATGTTATCGAGTTGGTAGCTAAGCTATGGGTTATTTTGAGTAGAATACGAAGGTGATATGGATTATGGACTGTGAGAGACGATAATCTTCGTGAGTAGGTATAAAATAAGTGGAGAGGTAGGATTTATTCTGGTTGAGTGACGAGTTTAATTCTCCCAATTGTTTCAAAATTGAGATCATCGTCGAAAAAACAATAAATGGTTAAATTTTACCAAGCATAAGTACCTACCTCATTATCACCATAAAATAACAAAAAATCGATAGAAATTTTACAAAAAATCATTATTTTTACACCACGATGAGAAAAAATTCAATTTTCGACTTTTCGACACAACTAAAATCCACCACCAATCACGCTTTCGTTTCAGAAACCATATCACACACCGCATTGGTCATAAACTAAGTTAAAATTCCAAAACACAAATGCTCACCTAGCGAGAAAGCCAGTAAAAATACCGCCAATACGACCGAATTCATGTTCACTTGTGCACTTCAACTAGTACTAAATTATGGCACAACATAAACCCTTTTTTCCACAAAAACTAAACGATTAAATTTAAAAAACTTGAGCGATCGTTTAACAGTAATTGCTCCTAAGACTAGTTTATACCTGTTTGATATGCAGCAGAAGAAACTGGGCCATAATACTTGGCCTTCCCTACCGCAATATCGCAATTATGTATCACCTACCTTTTTTTTTGTCTGTACATTACTACGTTTGTTGGACGAATTAATGGACGTAAGAGGTGCCGCCACCATTAGCTCTGGACCGAGTACACCTAGATACTTCAAATTGTATTAATTTTCCTCTCGCTTGAGTTTAGAAATTCAATTTGGTAAATTTTCCACACGACGATACGAGGAAAGTTTAGTAAATAAAAATTTACTAGTGGAAGAGAGAAAGTTGTTTGCGAATGAGAAAACCTGATGCTAAAGATGCTCTAAATGCTGTCATGCCAGGTGACAAGTGGTTGAAATTTTGATGAGATGTGAATCCAACCTGAGTGAGGTTTAAAATAGGCACTCGATTGATTGTTGAAGTCGTTTTTTCGATATGGTGATTGGAATACGAACTCGGTAGGTTATAAAGGTGGCTCGAAACAAATACAAATATGACTCGAGGTGGTCATTTGGTAATGCAGAAATAACGGAGTATTCTTTTATAGGTACCTATTTACCTACAAGTTTATAAATTGCATCAGCATTGTGACTGTTTCAACTGTCTGTATCGAAAATTTGATTAATTATAATTAAAGGCTTTAATTTTTGCATGAGTGCATCATGATGAGGGCATTGTGCAGTATGCAATGACGTGTCGTGACTGCAGGCAATTTATACGAATAATTGCCTCGACGGTTTCATTCAAATTTTTTCTATTCGAAAAATTTATTTGGCGAGTTTGAAATATCTGATGGTATTTTGATTAAATTTACCTATATACCTGTTTATGATCGAAGGTAATTCAAATTCACTTATATGATTACCTGAAACCTGCCGAATACACTACCTATCCAAATTAAATTGGGTAATAAACGAGAAAATTTATCTTTCAATTTTTTTAAATTAGGGTTTCCATTCATTAGACGAGAAAAATTTTAAAATTGTATTGCTAGTACCTAACCATTTAATTATAATTTGCAATTTGACCGACTGACAGTTTCACACCAAAAAAAAACATGACAGGGGAAGGACAGTAGATAAAATCTTCCTGATTGCTGGACCGAAAATTTTCTGGTGATTTTCATTAAACAAATGGACTTGAGTGAAAAATTAAAAATAGTTATAATGAAGCTGAATAATAAATTATTTCAAAATGAGGATGGGGCCAAAGGATGGGAAGGGAGAAGATTGTCATGTGTTATGTCAGATAATTTATAAAAGTAGGTACCTACTACCTATCGACCTATGACTTAAATTGCAAATTCTGGGCGTGTTGTATTTTAAGAAAAATCTTGATATGTAATTTACAATTTTTCTCAGATGTTAGTCCCTCCAGAACAGAATTTTGGTATTTTCGAATTTCTCCTGTTTTCTTTCCACAGCCGAATTATGGCAATTATAATTTCTCCCGTTCCCTCCTACTTCATTCCACTATTTAAAAAAGAATTTCACGATACCCACTAGCAGAGCAGAATATTGATAATTTAAAAATTCATCCCTTTCCTCCCTCCTGGAAATAATTTTGGAAACAATAATTTCTTTTGTGCCTCCCTTTGGGCAGAATTTTGAAAATTTATATTTCTCCTGTGATACTTTCCAGGGAAGAATTTTGATACTACATTTAAAATCTCTCGCACACCCCTCTCTAGCAAATTTTTTTGGAGATCTTATCTGTACATTCTTCTACAAGAAAGCACCTATTTCAAAGACTTACAAATTTTCTCGCCCCATTCTCCAGAGTCGAATTTTAGTGATTTAAATTTCTCTGCCTCTTTCCGGTGCAGAATTTTGGGTACCTACTTGAAATGTTTCCCGTACTGTCTACTCAATTTTAAGGGTACCTAAGCATCTTTGGACAATATAAATAAGTATTGAACAGGTCAAAATACCCCGATAAACACCCTTTTCGCTATCATTTTACTTGAAATTTCGAAATTCACTTTTTTGTCATACAAAATTAGTGAAAAAAGTGAATTCTGAAACTTGAGTAAAACGATTGGGAAAAAGGAGTTTTCGGTGTATTTTGACTCGCAGACACAAATTCGACGTTAGTTTCTTCATTTGGTCATTCTTTTCTGTATGAAACGCTCAAAATTTGAAAATTCTGCTAACAAAACATTTCTGTAGGGGAAAAGGAGGAGGTTTGGAACGGGGGGAGGTTTTGAACGAAATTCAGTCTACAAACTGAGCCTACTTTTTGGCTTGCTGATGATTTTAAATTGAGGCTGGACATCACTAAAAACAGATTAACTAGTACTATCTAGTTTTACTTTCAAGTTCGCGAAGTGATAACTGATTTTGTGTTTTGGGTGTTGATTTTTCGTAAAAACGTATTTTTTTTATTTTTCTCTAATGCTTGTTAGAATACATGAAAAAAAATACTAAAAATAAGGACGATCTCAGTAAACGTTTCTCTTTCATATGAAACCAAGATATTTGTATCATAAATATCTTCCATAGAAATTAATTGGTGAGCGATAATGTTGAAAATGAAGCAGGGGGAGGATTGGCGCATAGGGGTTTTACATAATATGGCGGTCAAAACCCCCTGTGAAAATGGGGGAGGGGTGCATTTTGTCCTATATGGGACCCAAAATTTCGGAAGAGAGCTTAATGGATTTAGATTGACGTGCTGATAAAGGATCAATCATTACCTCATCCCAAAATTAATTTGTATGACTGAAAGCTATCGTTCAAAACTTCCACCTGTGACGTTCCAATCCTCCACCCGTTCTAAACCTCCCTCTCTCAAAATGGGGGGGGGTCATTTTGGCCCCAATGGGGTCTAAAATTTTGGGAGTGGGCTAAATGGATTCGGGATGATGTACTGATTAAGGATCAGTAATTACTTTATCCCGAAATCAATTTGTGTGGCTGTGAAGGCTGTCGTTCCAAACCTCCCCCCTTCCCCTTAGCATCAAAGAAATTCAAAATAAAAATACGATTTTTTTTATTGATTTATCCACTGTGGTTGATCTTTGCTTAGATGGTGTTTTTAACATTTGAAAAATTTAAATGACCTAAAAAAAAACAAGAAAGAGAGCACCAAAACCGATGAAAAAATTATCGTAAATACATCTTTACGAGATGTAAATTTATGCTAAAGAATAGAAAATTTCCTTTACTTCAGTTGAAATTTAAAAAAATTGATAATAATGCAATAAAGTGACCACTATTCCGAAAATTATGAGGGGGGGGAGGCGTAAAATTTCCAAATTTTCTTAACAGAAATAAAATTAAACTAAACTGTCGTAAAATGATATGAGAACGAACGATTTTCAACTTGATTTTTTCAAACTGATTCTTCTTTAATTTTTTTTTTTGAATCAGAAATGGATTTTAAGTGTTTTGAATTTAATATTCTAATCTCGCAAAAATATTTGATAGATTTTGACACCTTCCTGTGAGAGGAACTGATGCCTCACGAAATGTATTCCTACTCCCAAAAAAAGAAATGTCACAATGTTACTCGATTATTTTAGATTTCGAATATCCTGAATAGGAAATAGGTACATAATAGGCAGCATTGCAAAAACAATAAATCAAAAATAATGTGTGTTAAGAGTATATATGAGAGAGGGAGAAGGGAGGGAGAAACTATTTTAATAGAAAAGCAGTATTAATGACAAAAAAAAATAGACACAAACAGATATCATGGTACATACTACATACCTACGAATACACGTAAGTATGTAATGATCAAAGAATCAATACCTATAGTCTCCGAAACTTTCAATAAAAATGAAATGCCTGCCCTCAGTTTAAATCCGCACCAAAACTGACACTTTTTCATTCAATATTTACAAGCACAGATCTAAATAAAACGTAGGTATTATTTTAAACAATTGGATCGAATCTTTTCTACTGTATTTGTGAAGAGGGTGCAAATACCCACGTTTTTGTTTGCTCATAGTAAGGATCATTGTACTCCTGAATACAAATTAGTTTAGGTTTACAAAAAAAAGAAAAAAGAAAAAAAAAGGTTTTTATGTGGCAAGGTAGGTACATAATTATGTGCGATTTTTTTCATACTGGACGGACTGAAAAATCGGATTCTTAGAAGCAATTCCTATGTTCTTAAAACCAATGTAATCAATTTACATTATGTCTTATGGAGTTTTCCTGGGACTTTCAAAGTTGGTTATTATAAAAGATATGTTACGCCTAATCCGTGTACCTAATTGCCGAATTCAGGTACCTAATGCATGAATTAGGCAAAATGTTTGAATTCAAAGTTTTCTACCATTTTTTTAATTCCACAGTAAAAAATTTAAAATATTTCGGCAAAAAGAACAAACTTCCAACTACATTTTCAAAAAAATGTCATCCAGCTACTTCAATTAAAAAAATTTTCAAATTCGGTTGAAAATGTAATGAATGAAAATTTTTGTTTGGAGTTCCTATATAAAAAATTATCTAATTAATGTAGCTGGTTGAAATTTTTTTGAAATGTATCTGGTAGCTTGTTCTCTATGCCAAAATACCTTGAATTTTTTCCTGTGAAATAAAAAAAATTGTAGAAAACTTTGAGTTTAAAAAATTTTATGAATTAGGCAGTCGCTTTGCCTAATTCATGCATTAGGCAAAAATTTGCCTTCTTCATGAATTCGACAATTAGATGGATTAGGCGTAACATATATATCACTATAACCAATGTTTTTATCTCTGTAAGAAAGTTGAAGAGTTGCATAGGTACAATACATCGATTTCGAATTTTTTTTATTTTTACAAAATTCAAATTACTCACTCTAATTTCAAAAAAAAAAATTAGTCACCTAGAATAATTTTTGGTGAGGTAAAGTGGGGCAATTCCGGTAGCGATTTTCAAAATTTCACGTATATTGCATTTTACGGGTTTCCAGTACATTTTAGGGCAAAAACTCTAATAACATGTTTTATTCCCATACCCTTCCGCTTCACATTAATGGCATTGAAAAATTTTTTTGAGTACTCGACGTCGAGTTATTTGGAAATATGTAAGTGAAAGTCAAGTTCTCGGAATTGCCCCAGATTTGGGGCAATTACATATGCGGAGTTGGTGACCATATGAGCGCTTCCGAGGTAATTTCGACACCGTCACGTTAAAATAGACAGTTTACTCTAAATTTTAGTTTTTATTTCATGCAAATCGAATCATTTGAAGCAGAGATATGACATTTTGAAAAAAAAAAACATTTTTGAAGACTTAATTTCGTAATTTCTGAAAAGTAAAAATCATGGATTTTCCGGTTTGGTGAAATTATGAGCGCTTTCGAGGTATTTTAATGTTTTGGGGTCATGCCGACCCTGTTCAGTCTTTCGTTTGTGATTTTGGACCATCTAAAATCAGTAAACAATGAAAATTTCATTATTTTACAATTCCAAGACCGCTACCGGAATTACCCCGGGTGAAAAATCGTAATTGCCCCGGGGCTGAAAATTGGTCACTGCTTTTTAAAATGTCTTAGTAGGAACAAAATTTGTTTCTAAAGCAAAACCAAAGAAAAGACTTATCTTTCGATGTGTACTAGTTCATTACAGCTTCTCCAGACAATTTTAAAACAATTTTTTCATGATGAAATGCGAAATTGTAAAGAGCACCGTTTTTTTGAAACAAGGTTTTGGGCCTACCGATTTTGACTATTTCACAGACTTCGAAAAAAAGCCCAGAAACGCACTTTATGAATTGATGGGTGTAGGTTGGTACTAAGACTGCCTACCTACGTGATCAGTGTTGCCAAAAAATAATTTCCAACAAAGCTATTAGCTGTTATTGGAATTACCCCGGTCTTGGAATTGCCCCACTTTACCTTGATATTTTTCAAAACTTCTCTCAACATTGCTGCCAACTACATTTTGATTTATACTATTTTCATAACATTTCAGTTGGCAGCACTCCTACGAAAAATTTCCAAAAAAAATCAGTTCAAAATTTCGTTGGTCAAAAAATTGGCTTATTTTGGAAGCTGTTGAATTTTACGAAAATTGCATGACTCGAAAGGTAGTTGGCAGCATTGGCATGAAAATTTTTTGAAAAATATCAAAAATTATTCTAGGTGACCAAAAATATATTTTGGTTTGAATTTGGTTGGTACGTTTGAGTAGGCAATTTGAATTTGGTGAAAATCATAAAATCTTATAAAGTTTCCAATCTGCAATTGAAGGATACAGGGAAAGAACCAGGTGAGCCAAAAAAATCGTGTATCAGAAAAGAGACCTGGGCCTAAATTTAAAAATAGTTAAGTATATCTAAGTCCGTTTTCTGAAATACCGTTTTTTGATCAACTGGTTTTTCCCCAGTGCCCTTTCAATTTTTCAGCCTCATTATAGAAGGAATAAATTAGTAGGTAAGTGCCTAATTTCAAGGTCAATGATTCTAGGTAAAATTAAGATTCGGGTCAGAAAAATTTCAAAAGTGACTTTTTGAAAGAAAATTTTCGTATGGAGTTGGAAATTATGGGGAAAACTCATTTCAAGTAAAAATCGAAAAGATTTGATCTTAGTTCGAAATTTTCATACCTTACCCTTCTCATCTCCCCCTTCCACCCACAAGGCTAACTTCGGTTCATTGCTACGTCATTTGAATACGTAGCAGCTCATTCAATTACTTTTACAGTAGGTGTGAATTTCGGATGATTTTAGAAACATACTTAGGAGGTATTTCAGCCTGTAAGACCTCATACAAAATATCTCAATTGCCATTAGTCCGAAAAAACATCAATACAAACAAATAAATACAAGTTAAAAATTAAAAAAAATTAATAATATAATTTGAAAGTAATATTAAAAAAATTGCTAAATAAAATAAAGTTCACGTTTTCTTCGTCTCATTTTTATTTTTATCTTCTTCTTCGTACCAGTTTTCACTGTAAAGAACAGAAATAATGGTAATTTTCGACTAAAATTTTCATACTTGAGAAAACTCGTTATACTCGCTTACCATCCGGGTACATTTTCGGGATCGTCGCATTGGAAGGTGACATCGTTATAAACAGATCCTGCGGAACAGCTACCGTACTGCGGAGTTACCCCATTTCGGCATATGTAGAATTTTTGACAGTCTTCGGGGTGTGCGAACGTAGGATGTGGTAAAATTCTACCATTGGGGCCCATTACTTCGCCACGGGGACACGAAAATCCATCTTCTAGGATATCTATTGAAACAAATAAAAAAGTCAGAATTTTTTGAAATGGGGAGGTGGAATCTTGAATTGAAAAAAAATACCTACCTCTTTTGGTATTTGTGCAATCAGTCCTTAGATTATCAGCTGGCCAAGCGCAGTTGCTTTTCGAATCATCGTATATGAGACCGGGAGGGCAAGGTAATTCGTTAGCTTTGCCTTCGACACAGTTGACAAATTTATCGCAAACTTGAGTATCCCAATGTCTATAAATTCCATTAGATCTCGGGCACCCTTTAGTCGGTTTGGGTTCCTCTGCAGAGAAAAAATCAAACGATGTAAACACCTGTGTGGAATTGGCAATGTAAAAATTAACCTATGAGTCATCTAGATACCCACGTAGCTCTTTTCTTTCTCCGCAGTCGAAATTTACAGGAATGTCGCATCGTTCGTGGTTAGGATTCGAGTCATCAAATACCAATCCATCCGGGCAAAGTTTCTCCTCCGCTTCGCCACCGTAGCAATGGTAATATAAATCGCATTGAATTGCATCTGGATAGAAGCCATTTTTTTGCGGACATTTGAATTCCTGGCCGGAAACTGGAACGTGAAAATAATAACGAATGCGCCTTCAATCATCAACGTATACAATTTTATTAACGCGAGATTTTATTTTCCCACAGCAACGTAAGCTTACGATGTTAATTGTACGAATGGAAAAGAATCAACATTCACTCTCATTACGATGAGATAATCACGTAGGCGAACCTCGGCGTCGCGGTCATTGTAAATTAGGTAGGTTCTTGACCGACCAAGTCGAAAAGGTAATCTTGCAATTCGTAGTCTCATCGAAAATACGTAGATCTATTTAGTATTATTTACACGTTACACAGACAACTCGAATATCCGAAACAATGCCAATGCTTTGTTACCGCACCGAGAAAACCAACCGAGAATTATATCTGTGTATACTTTTGACAGAGTATATGCAAATACAAGGTCAACCGGTATCACATTCTTACTATCGTTTTCATCTTCTCGCCGATGTAATTCTATTTTAAAATTAGCTCGAATTTTTAATCATCGATTCGACCATCTTAGTTTTGTTTTCAGTTCGGATTACAGAAGTAAGTTTTATTTGAATGGAGATCTGCTCTCTCAATTATAAATCAGTGAAAATCATCGAAAATCACTGAGAAACAGTCAGAATTGCAGCACAGGAGAAAATCAGTGAAAATTCACTGAAAAGTCAGTAAAATTTATTAAATTTGCTAAAAAATCAGTGAAAATTCGCTGAAGATCAGTGAATTTCTCTGCTTTTTCCTGTCCTGCAATTCTGACTACTTATCAGTGACTTTTCACTGATTCAGAATGAGAGAATGTGGAAATGAAAATTCACTGAAAAGTCAGTAAAATTTATTAAATTTGCTGAAAAATCAGTGAAAATTTATGAAAAATCAGTGAAAATCTTTGAAAAATCAGTGAAAATTCGCTGAAGATCAGTGAATTTCTCTGCTTTTTCCTGTCCTGCAATTCTGACTACTTATCAGTGACTATTCACTGATTCAGAATGAGAGAATGTGGAAAATTTCCTAGAGTCGTAATCTCAGAATACGAGTAGATTTCAAAATCACCAAAAGCTCCAAAGTTTCGCTTGTGTGGAATTGTACCTATTCTCTCATTCCGAATCAGTGAAAAGTCACTGATAAACAGCCATAATTGCAGCACAGGCAAAATCAGTGATTTTTCACTGATTTTAAGTGATTTTTACCTCATTATTCAAAGAATTTCACGGATTTTTCAGTGAATTTCATAAATATCACTGAGTTTTAGTAAATTTTCACTGATTTCCAGTGATTATCTTTCATTGACTTGCTTTTAGTGAGAAAATTTTCACTGACTTATTACTGTGCTGCAATTCTGATTGTTTTTCAGTGTTTTTTGATAAATTTCAGTGATTCAAAAATGAAAGAGTAGGGCCCGAATTTTAAATCATACCTTAAAAATTAAGGCAACCTTACTGGTTTTAAGGAACTGTTTCGTGCTTTCTGATTGGTTGAAAATGCGATAAGGAACTTTTAAGGCTACCTTAACTTTTAAGGTATGATTTAAAATTCGGGCCTAGGTATTTCATCAGTTCAGGGAGATATTTTGAACTTTTTTTTTGGTATGAATTTGAGATATGGCCAATTAAATCGTGAGTCACGTTTGACGATTATGATGATTATTTGAATCAAACAGATGTAAAATTGATCAATTTTTTTGAAATTTTCAATACCTATATGATGAGAAATTTTTGAGTTTTGAAATGTTTTTTGTTAAGTAAGTATATAATTCTCCTGGAGTTCAAAATAATCAAAAAAGTTTGAGTTTGAAAATCGTTAAAGAACGTACAAAAAGAAGGCAAAAACATAATTTTGAAAAATTTCAAACCTAAACAAGCATTTCAAAAAAAAAATTCTAAAATGTAATCAACGAGATGAGGCGTGATTAAAAAAACGAAAATAATCAAGGAACGGGAGTAAATTCCTAGATAATTATTTCAATTTTGAATTTCAAAGTTATTCAGGAGAGTGGAGATAAAATAGTTTTCATATTTTTCTTCCAAAATAAAAATACTCGTATCAAATGCACCAAAAAACTGTTTAAATAGGAACGTACCGATAGGAAAGTTAAAAGGTAACCCTCCCCTGGGATTTTCAGTATTCAGTTGAGGAAATTCACCATGTTTACCCACTAATTGGGAAAACTTACCATTTGTACTCATATGTTTCCAAGTTGGAAAAATTTTCATATTTTCTCAAATTGGAAATCAGGGGCGCGGGGCTCAGGGGGCTCGAGCCCTCTCCTTAAGCTCGGCAAGGAGATTTTTTTATAATAAAAATGTCAAAGAAGAGTATGATTTTTTTTAAATTTTCGCCATCGCTTCGCTCGGGCAGTATTTTAATAACCATTTTTTAAATAAACATACCTACCACTCTTTAAATTTGAATCTGTTGAATTTGCAAAAATTCTGTCTGTTTTAGTCAGTAAAATATGTGATTTTTCACTGATTTTCGGGTAAAAATTACTAATTTCTCCATTTATCAGAAAAAAATCAATAATTTTGACTAAAAAAAAATCATTAAATCTCGTCATTTTTCAATTTTCCTTTGCTCAAATCTGTAAGTATATATTATTTTTGTCTACTGAAAATACCTCAACTACTCCAGCCTCACGGAAATAACAGATTAGGTACTTCATTTTTTTCATTGAATTTTGATCTCCCTCCTCCCATTTTTCTCAAAATCTGAGCCCCTCCCTTACACAATTTCTGGGTGCGGCCAAGTTGGAAATATATATTTTCCCAAACTGGAAAAATTTACCATTTGTACCTACTTGATATTTTTCCAAATTGGGAAGGTCGAACATTTTGTACTTTCATGTTTTGTTAAATCAGAAAGCAGAAATAAATGATTATTTTCTTGGGGAAAATTCATTAGGCACATATTTGTATCCAAATTTTTCCAAGTTAAGAAAATGAAACAGTTTCGTACTTTCATGTTTTTAAAAAGACTTACGAGTATTTTGTTTCTCCATACATAGGTATTTTTAGAATAATCTAAATCCTTCAATTTTTTTTTCGTATGTCTCCAAGTCAACTAATTTAATTATATTTTTTCTCCTTAAACCCGGTTTCCGGTGTTTGAAAATCAATTTATGAAAATCAAATTATTTAAAAGTTTTGGTCTCGTGCGCTAGGCCTTATCGTATTTCTCTTTTAATAACCTCGAAATAGAAATGGCCAATTTTTTATTCTGGTTTATTGAACAAAAGCATTGTTTTATTACACCTTGAATTTGAGGTTTTCGAAAAAATTTTCCTTCATTTTGTTCTGGCCAAAATTATCTCTCTCATACTCATATTGAAACTACAAAATTTTATTTTTAAATTATAAATTTTCTTGAAATTTTTCGCCCTTGCTTCGTTCGAAACAAATAAGACGATTTCGAATATTTTTTCAATTACGATGAAATTAGCGATAGGTTTGAGAAAAATGGCATTTGAATAAGCAATGAAGTAAAAAAGAGGGAAAGAGGATCAAGATTCGATCGGGAAATTTGTGACATCCACTCTCGCCCCCCAAAAAAGTCAGTACCTATGTTTCGTGCCTTAATAAACTGATTTTCAAAATTTTCAACTACGTTCGCACCATCTATCTTCTGTGTATAAAATTTAGTTGGGTTGAAGTCCAGGGTAGGTACGTAGAAAAAAGGGGCATTATTTAAGGGTAAAATAAGTCTTATCGATGTAGGTATCGAGTTTAGTAAAGAAAATTGAAAAAATGAAAATCTGAGTTTGGATTTTCACGGATTTTTACCTCGCCCCCCCCCCCCAATGCCTTCGGAACATCACTGAATCTAAAAAAATTTAAAAATGCATAAAAAGTCGTACAATAATAACACCAGAACCGGTTGCCCATCAATTCGAACAATTCTAAAAATTTGTTCCAAGCTGCACCATTCAATACTCTGAATCAAAATCGATCCCCGTCCAAAATTACACCACACCTGTACTTTTTGAAATTAAAACTAAGTACCTATTTGTATTTTTAATACGAAAATTAAAAACAAACTTACCTCTGAGACTACAAAATATCACAGCCGATGAAAATATTCGTAAAGACCATTGCTTCATCAGTATCATCGCGACCTATTGTATTATCATTCAAGTACAGTCACATTGAGCGCAATATGTAGACAAATGCGATAAGATTCAGAATTCATATGTACCTACGATCCCAAGTCGCCACACGGCTTTGCACAGAACCGGCCCTACGACTGGGAAGGTGATTGTAATTGCTTTGCCCTGGGCCAATATGCGTCGGTAAACAAAAGCTTTGTTCGCCGGTAGTGTTAGGAAATATTCATTGAGAATGGGCCACTGAAAATTTGGTTTTTTGAAATTTTCTCCATGGCTTGATACGTTGAAATGGGTTCGATGGGTTTGGAAATATTGTAACGACGATGATGGTGTAATATGAAGCTGTAGAGGTGTTATGTTTGATGTACTTGTATCGATGTTTATAAAGTTCAATGTACTTGATAATTTGAATGAGTGTGCTGTTTTTATTTTCATTGAGAATGAAATGGATAAATGCTACGTTCGTGATATAGCTCTTTACATTATTTTATGATTGACTGCGATTTTTTTTCAATAAATAATGTACCTATCTCTGTTTTATTTTTGTAGGTATTTCATCTTTCATGTGACTAAAAATAGAATCAACTTTTCCTCTCCTCCAGTTCATTGATCTTCCATCAAAGACAATAGAATTGAGTCTATAAAAGCAAAGATACTCGTAATAAAAAGATATCGATTGAAATCTCCATTTATATGCTGACTCGATATCTAATATTGCGCATAATTAAGCTTTATAAACATATCGACGCCCAAATCAATCGATCAGCACGAGGAAGAACAGTTTTGTATGAAATTTCTTCCTAATGTTATCATAAATATCAACGAGGTGAAGGTTATAGCTTTATAGTAAGTGCATAGGTATATCTTTTATACTTTCAACATAGCGATTTGTTTCTCTTTTTTTTTGTTCGCAAGTGAATGCTCGAAGGTTATGTAAGTAGTTCTCTGAGTCTCATTAAGTACTCAATACAATTAATTAAATCGGTTGTCTGTGTCCTGGAAGGATATTTTAAATTTCATAGCATTTTCAAAGGTATAAAGGTAGCCATGAAGGGTCATTAAAGCAGGATGACAGGTGTTTGATAATCATACCTAAGGCAGAATTTAAAATTAAGAAATAGGGTGCGGTGGGGTGGGGCTGGATGTTTGTGAAGAAGTACGTAGGAGCTTAAATTGTATCTGGTTTAACATCCCTATGTCTATGGTACTTTTCTGATTTGTTTTCCTGTTAGGTAACTAAAATAGGTACTTACCTAAGTTTATAAATGGACAACGAGGCTTTAAATAAAAGGGAAAGTCTGCAAATTGTTTTTGAAAAAAAATGACTCATACAGTAAGATGCGCGTGTGCATTATTTTGCACTTATTTGCATACGAATGGTTTCTAACAAATGATATTTTTTCACACTTGATACACTTCGTTCTTAAAATTACTCATAGAAATTATGATGCTTATAGTCGCATTCACATTGTACCTCGTATAGGTAAGAATGCACACAATTAAGCTTGGTAGAATCTAAGTATGGGCACTTTCTCTGCAAACGGATTCTAATATGTACTAATTGCATTTATTTTTATCTATTCACTAATTTAATGCACTTTGAACTCTTTCATGGGTTTCCACGTAAGGCTATTATAATTTCAGAGTATAACGAGAGAAATTCAACAATTTTTTTAAGTGAATGGCAATTTGTCTATCTGTTTTAATTCTAAATGAAATTGAGACCAGTTAGGTAGACATAAGACAATAAAATTTTTCCAATATCATTTCTTCATTATGTTCAAATCGTTTACATTTATTGTGAAAAAATTTCTTTTTAAAAATAAAAACGAAAATGGATAGGTATTAGGTAGGTAAGTACTTATCAAGATTTAAGTACATTATGGCATTAAAATCAGTTTATTAACCAGGCTTTTTTCAAAAAAAAACAAAACAAAACAATAGGTACCTAACAATAACAAATGTTGAGAGGTGATGCTACTCTAATGCGGTGGAGGAGGGGAGGGTATCTGTATGAGGGTCCTAAAAACCCTTTGAAACATCTTGAATGTTTGAGTCATGTCTATAGATATTGATATCGAAATAGGTAGGTAGTGTAATGTATTTCCTGCTACGTTTGAACGCTTTTCAAAGCCAAATATCAACAATTCTAGCTTAAATTTGAGAAATCCGAATATAATTGACAATTTTGAGATTCAATTTATTCAGGGACGAAACAGACTGACTTTGGGGAGAAAATCGGGGAGCGAATGATACGAATTTGGCGATCAAACTGGCGAAAAATATCAACAAAAATTATAATTTTATTGTGAATATGAGAGAGAAAAAATTGGCCCGAGCGAAGCGAGGACGAAAATTTTATAAACTCAAGGTGCCATGAAATAATGTTTCGGATTAATTAACTTGAATAAAACCCCGGTCACTTTTTCTTTGAAACTATTATTTAAAGGAGAAATACGATACGGCTGAGCGCATCGAGGCCAAAGCTTTTGAAAAAATTGATTTTCAAACATCGAAAATGAGTTTTAAGGAGAGAAAATATAATAAAATTGATTGAAATAATTTCGAGGAAAAATCTGAAGAAAACCACTTTTGTAGGATTTGGATTATTTTAAAACTATGGAAGGAAAAATGCAATAAGGTCGAGCGCAGGGGGGGCCATCGTTTTTGAAAAAATTTATTGTTTTTTTGTAGGTATTTAAACAAAAAACAAAAAAAACATAAAACTGCAAAACTGTCCAATTTTCCCAACGTGGGAAAATATTTATATAAATGATAAATTTTCCCCTAAAAAATGATCATTTAATTCTTCTTTCTCATTAAAAAAAATTATGAAAGTACAAATGTTCAACTTTCTCAAATTGGAAAAGTATCTGTATAAATCGTAAATTTTCCCAACTTGGGAAAATATGAAAATTTATCAACTTGGATAAACATATTTCGTTAAGTTGGGAAAATCTGAGTACAAATGGCAAATTTTCCCAACTTTAGGGTAGAAATGGTCAATTTCCCAACTAAATGCTGAAAAATCCCGGGGGGAAGCTACACCCCCCCCATCGGTACGTCCCTAAAAAAGAAGAAAACCAGGGGTTTTACTCTTTCTTGGTTTTATTTTTAAAATATTGATTCAACTTCCTTCACCCTGCCCGTCAAACTACCTAATCTAGACGGCTAAAAGGGAACCTTAAATATGCCTTTTGCTGGGTTGTACTTTTCAGCCCCAATACCCTCCTTTTTACGAAATAAGAAACAGATTTTCGTAGGTTTATTCGAAGATTTCAATTATTTGATGTCACCTCCATAAACTGTGGAAATTGACCTAGACACCTAGAGAACTGAAGTTCTGCATATGAACTCAGTAGAAGTCTTAGATAGGTAATGATTTTTGAAAATTTAAACTTTTCATATAGTTCTACCACTCTAAACTCTTTTTTGAGATGGAAAATAGATGGAAAATGGGGAAAAATAAAATCGAGAATATTTCCAAAAATTAAGATCCTAGAACAGTCAAGAGGAGAAAAACTAGTTTTTGATTTTTTTCGACCTTGAAAAAATTTTGTTTTACACCCCCCCCTCCCCCCCCACCTAAATAGACCCTCCAAATTGAAAATTGTTCAAGGAGACTGAAAATTGGAAATAAAAAGTAGATGGTATTCTATATGTTCATTTTGGGAGTTTGCACATTCTAGGTTGTTCTTAACCTTCTCAGACTAAAAAACAAATTTCTTCAGTATTTTTTTTATTTTTCAGAAAAAAGTTACCAGCTAAAAAAATACATAACCTTAATAAAGCAAATCGTTTTGCTACTTCTTTTTGGAATTTGAAGGGATTGGTCGGGAAAAAAAAAGGAAATTGTATCTAGGCCTCAGTCAAAAAACTTGATAAATATTTCACTTCCTCCCTCCAACTATTTTTACCCCTGACAAATTACTACCAAAATCTGACTACACTCGAGAAACGAAAAATTGAAAATTTTTTACAAAAAATAGTAAAGTATATTTTACCCGAAAATATTGTTAGTACTCAATTTTCAACTTGACTCAGATTTTTACAAATACTTCGGTGCTTTCAAAAAATCATTTTTTTTCGTGTACCTATTTTAAATTACTTAAGTAGGTATAAAATAGGTACCCAAAAAATGATTGCATAGGTAGTTAAGTCCAACTATTTTTTCTTAAAATTATCAACAATAAGTATGTGCATGATTTTTTTTTCAAAATTGAGCTATACTTAAGGTACCTGGTGGTGAAAAAACACCACTGATGATTTTTGTAAAACTGTTTCAAATTTTTAAAAATATTTTATAGATGGTTTTTAAAAACATTTGAACAGGACTAAGAATCAATACCAGTTTGTTTTTCTTGAAACAAAGACACAACTTCCATGGCTTCCTCTCCCTTTCTTGCATTCAACCTTCGGAAAAATAGGCAAAACGATTAGTCCTGGTAAATTATATTTTTATTTATAATTTCAAAATATTTGCTAATGTACTTTATATCCTCAATGATTTTTAAAAACTAAACACAACGCAGAAGTTTTAATAATTTTTATTTTCAAAAGTAAGTAAATAGGTACCTATCAATCTAAAAAAAATCAACAAAAAATTATGATAGAAAATGCAACAGTTTTTTTTTCACATATTTGAGTCCTTCAAAACTAGGTTTCAAAAATTTCATGGATTTTATTTAATGGATAGGTTTAGGTAGGTATTTTAATTTTAGGCTATAATGCTACATCTAGGTACCTACTTGTGCTTATTGCCTACCTAATCCTGATGCTCAATTTTACAATATTATTCGATACCTACCTATTTTTTAAATGTGAGTTAATGGTATAGGTACCTGTTTAGAATGCATTTCTTTTTTAACTTTTTGCTTTAGGAGTCAAATAAGTTGAGATTTTTCTTTCGTTGGTCAACTATGGAAAACTCGTTTTTTTCCAAAATCGATAGTACCGTCTGCATTATAAACGTCCTTAAATTTGGGGTGATTTTTGTACCAGTCTTTGCTGTTGAAACAGATCGAATTAAAAAATTATTTAATCGTATTTTCAATTTAGGCACGTAATACATGCTCAAAATTATTAATTTCTTAAATTGACGTTTAAAATTTGAAATGATAATTCGAGGAAAATTTCAATTCTAATTAATTTTGCTCTTTTATTTTTGCAATAATTTCTTCCACATTGGTACCTATTCGTTTTTCCCAACTTCAAGCCACGTTTACCCGAGAGAAAAAATACCGACCATCGTATAAAACACGTTTATTAAAAAATACAGATCGTTGAAGAAGGAAAAAACAAGATAAAAAACACGTTATATACAATAATTTCGATATTTACACGCGTAAGTAATTTAGATGAGCAGAGACAAATCACTATATAAGTATGAGATGAAAGCTAACTAGTTAATTAATAACAATATGTTAACAAATCTTTCAACTATGATTTATCTATCTCCTACGACTTTTCTTCTTATTGGATTTTTGAACAGTCGGGTCGTCTTTATACCATTGTTCACTAAATTAGTAAAAAATAAACCACAAAATGAAATTAAGACCTCGAAAATAACCATCGTGGGAAGCAAATTTAACGCGATTAAATTTTACCATCATTGGAAAAAATAATTAAATTTTTTTAGGAAACTTACCATCCTGGAACATTCTCAGGGTCGTCGCATTTTTGAGATTCTTCGTTGTAAACCTCTCCTACGGAGCAGCCTTGCTCTCTAGGAGTGACTCCGTTCAAGCAAACGTAGAATTTTTGACAATCGTTGGGATGAGCGTAGACGGGATGAGCTACCGCTTGACCGCGGCTACCTGAGGCGGCTTCTTTTGGGCATGAAAATCCGTCTTTTAATTTCACTGAAAAAAAATCATTTGTTGAAGGAAATCATTTTTGAAAATGTTGAAGAAATATTGAAAAATAAAAAAAAATTGTTAAAGGAAATCATTTTTGAAAAATTAATCTAATTAAACGTAATTTCGACATTTCTGATTTGCTCGGTTAGTCAAGCTTACGATTTTACCAGTTATAAAAATATCAACGAATCGATCCTATTTTTCAACACCTTTCACTCGATAAACAAAATGGAAAAATTCGTGCCATAAATTAAAAAATACTGTACCGTTATATTTAAATCTCGCAGTTAGTAGATGGTAAAAATTGTTAATTTTTGTACGTGAATGGAATACCTAGTTAACCTTCAGTTCACATTTCCCCATTTCGTAATTTAGTCTCGTCTAAAATATATTGGAAATACGCCAGCAGAATAATGCACATTACGTAATTCCAAGCTGAGAAATTTTCATCGACTTTCGTGAATCGATTAGAACGCAAATTAATTTCATTTCGATTGTAATTTCCCGAAAAAAAAAATGTTAGTCGAAATTACGAATTATTTGTGGTCTGAAAAACACGAAAATTTTTCACTTCAGATTAGACGATGAAAAATGCTGGAAAACCTGTTTCCAAACGACTAATCACACCCAAACGTTAATTATTTCTAAATTGCATAATAATGAATTTGGAATCCAAATTACTCGTTTCAGGTTCTCCACATCCAGTTCTGCCGGCTGACTCGGGCCAAACGCAAGTTCCTGAATATTCGTCAAAATGTAATCCCGTAGGGCAAACGATTTCGGTAGCTTCGCCTTCGATGCAGTTGTAAAATATGTTACAGATTTTCTCCTCCGGATGGGCAAAGTATCCGTTGCGTCGAGGACACAAATGGTTCGATTTCGGATCCTCTGCGAAATTTACGAAATTAATCGAAATCGTCGAATATGCAACACTATGATGGGTAACTTACGTAATTCCAGACGATCTCCGCAATCTACGTTGAAAGGTTGATCGCATTTGTTGATTTTTCGATTCAAAGGATCGAATACCAGACCATCTGGGCATAATTTTTCCGTAGCTTGACCATTTTCGCATTCGTAGAACTTATCGCATTGCTTGGAGTCTTCGTACATTCCATGCTTTTGAGGACATTTAAAGTCAGCTTGTACTGTAAAAATAAACGTGTCATTGTTATTCGTCGTAACGTCAGGCCTGCGTATTATCGATCGCGGAATAATGTAGATAAATCAGATATATCACGTTATCAATTGCTATTTAGCGTGATGTAATTTCCCAACGCGAAACTAGGTATTGGGAGAAAGTGTAATTACTTCGCGTACTATGGCTAAATAATACATAATGTCTGTATTTTGCTATTCTAATAACGCGTCGTGCGTTGACAAGCTACATGCCACCATGATAATGGCAATCGAAATTAAATTTCACGTTTTATTCCTAAATTTAAATTAATTTTTCTTCGATTTTGGTTTTTTGGTCGATAAAAATGATTTAAAAACCGAATAATAATTAATAATAGGTATTTAAAGTTATTTTTAAAATTTAAAAAAAAAACATAAAAAATCAAAATTTAAATCAAAGCAGATAAAATAAAGTCAACGATACTAAATCAAGCAAGTTTTCTTCATTTTACCCAATTAAGTAGGTAATTAAACATTTAAAATGACGAAGGAGCAATTAAATATAAAGCATTTGTAATTCAGAAACAAAATTTTCACTCGAGAAAATAGGTAGCTTTTGTTATGTAGGTCTAGGTATATCACGAAGAACCGAAATTTTATAAGGATTATTAATTATCTAGATTAAAATAAACTACCTAGAAGTAAATTAATAATACGAAATATTTGAAAAATGTCGCATAATGCTTTCGCTTTCTATTAAAATATACAATCTACCTGTGTAGCGGATGAAAGTAGATGCCGCGAAAAGCAGATTAAGGAGAATAGCAAACGCGTCCATGGCTTTCCTGGTTAGCGATCCACTGATAGCATCGTTTCATACAACATCATATGTACTTTCATTTTCACTGATTTACCTACATCATTGTTCAGCGTACCGTTCCTCTTTGCCACATCACTGTTAACCCTTCCACTAGAAGAATAGTGGTTTTGGTTGGTAGAAAAAATATATTATTCATCAAAGTAGATATAGATATGGCAGGCTGCTCATTCAACATAATACCTACTCAGTGAAGTTCAACGATCGCGGCATTTATGTGTGATAATAGGTGTTGAATATTATGAGATCAACGTATGAGACATAATTTAATCGAGATTGATTTGGAAATAGGATAACATCTGATTAGGCTCGTAGTGTGAAGATGGGTGTAGCTCGTGGTGGTGTAATATCGAAGATGAAATTGCGTATGAATTTTATGATGATATACCTACTTACATAGAATTATCTGCATTCTGCACATAGGCGGAGATTGGCCATAGAATTATCTGCATTCTGCACATAGGCGGAGATTGGCCATAACTTTTTTTTTGATGGTGGGGGGGGGGGGGAGCCCCAGGTAAAAAAAAGAAACACAAAACAAAAATGTTGATTTTCAATCCTTCAAAAGTTTTTCTATCCTACACTGAGAAAAAAAAGTGTGGCGATATTGACCACAAATTGTGGAAAAACTTGTCCAGTCCGAGTTTATGATGCTTTTCACCACAACTGTGGTACTTCTTTGCCACAACTGTGGTACTTTTTAAAGTTTTAATCACAACTGTGGTACTTTTTACCACAGCTGTG
This sequence comes from Pseudococcus viburni, assembly GCA_033439095.1. Classification (NCBI taxonomy): domain Eukaryota; kingdom Metazoa; phylum Arthropoda; class Insecta; order Hemiptera; family Pseudococcidae; genus Pseudococcus; species Pseudococcus viburni. Next base: position 119,411 of record JAVBJF010000548.1, on the reverse strand, counting down.
GCAAAAAAAGTACCACAACTGTGGTAAAAAGCATCATAAACTCGGACTGGATAAGTTTTTCCACAATTTGTAGTCAATTTTACCACACATTTTTCTCAGTCAGTGTATAACCATTACGTCATTTTCACTCTACCTTTTATCAATATGAAGAATCGATGGAAAGAAAGAGTGTTCATAGTCGTACCTTCATTTTAAGAATGAACTGTGTAAAGCTATTGCTTTTTGAGAGAGGGGAGGGGGTGGACCGCTTATGAAAGAAAAAATTGTTTTGCACCGATTTCGCTCAAATTCACGTAAATGGTTCTGTAGGTGTAGAGGTACTACCTAAAATTTTTTAGCTCCCCTCGACCTCAGGGGGCTGAGTCATCGCTTCCCAAAGTTGGACATTTTTGGTTAAAATGGCAAAAAATCGAGTTTTTCGACTATAAAACCGCTCCAAAATTCTAATCTTGAAAAACTTGGTATGTTCTGTGCACATTTTGAGGTGACGAATCCGACTAGCCCATAAAATTTTTCATTCGAATGGTTTACACCCCCTCTCCATCACGGCCCGTTTGAATGTGTATAGATCGTGGGTTTTTCAGAAAAAAATGACTTCGTTACATAGGTGACCCAAAAATTACATTACTCGTGAAAGTGAAAATTTTTTGATTCAAAATGTTCAATATGATGTCTCGAGTGTGTGGTAAAAACGCAGCGCACCTACCCCTCGTTCTTTTTGCTGGGGGGGGGGAGGTGAAAGTGAGGGAGCCCGTTTCAAAAAATTATTTTTTTCGCATCGATTTTGGTCAACTTTACATGGCAACTTATTAAGGAACAAACATATTTGTTTACAAACATCAGCTCCCGACACATCAGGGGGCTGAGTTATTACTTCTCAAATCTGGGCAGCTTTTTGAAAAATTACGTAGAAATATTCCTCAAAAAATTTTAGGCTACTGCGACTTAGGGGAGAGGTTGAGCCATTGCTTCCCAAAATTTCAGTTTGGTATCTGAATATTTTTCATTCGCCTAATAGAAAATTTAAGTTAGGCAGATACATTTCCACTAGCCCCCTGATTTGTCGGGAGCTGAATTTCGTAAAAAAATATTACGAGGTCACTTTTTGCTGAAAATCCCACGATCTGTACACATTCAAACAGGCCGTGATGGGGAAGAGGTGTAAACCATTCGAATGAAAAATGGGCTGGGGCGATGCAAATTTATCAAAGACTCTTTACATCATATAGAAGCTTTTCGAACTATAAAATTGCGATTAACATGTTTGTCTTTTTTCAAAGTGTATTTCTCAAGTACTAAGCAAAACGGCCGATTTATCGGTTTTTTGAACGTCACGCATAGGCCACCACTCGAAAAAATCTGAAAAAAATCCTAAGTAGTGTAAAATAGAGCGAGAAACATGAAAATAATATTTTCTTTACACCACCCACCAAAACGGTGCCCCCAGGGCGATTTTAAACTTTCAAGGTCAAATTTAAGGTCATTGTAGTGGTCGAAAAAATCTGAAAAAATTTCAGGGTACTTCCCTCAAGTACCTCTGCCTACGTGCCAAGTTTGAAAAAAATCGGTTGAAAACTCGCGGAGATAGAATTTTTAGCGTGAAAATCACGTATTTTGAGGCCCCCGTCCCCGGGGGTGTGATAAAAATTCGTTTTTTCGTTCTAAAATCATCTTCTACATAGGCAAGTCGAATGGCATAAAAATTTTGTCGAAGTTCCACCAAGGGCCAAATGACCCTCAAATCACACCAGGGCCTTTATCGAGCCCCAGTCAGACCATCGCGAAAATTTTTGAAAGGAATCGAAAAGCTAAATTTTATCACTTTTCTAAATCAATATTGTGCATACCTAGAATTGAAATGGAGGAGAAATACTTACCCATTTATTCTTAAATATATCTACTGCAACTTTGATATGCCCGAGCGAAGCGAGAGTAAAAATGTGAAAAATTGATGATTTCCAGAAAGAATTTTTGGCTCTTTTCATGTTTTTATGCTGTATGGTGAAAATTTGTGCTTTTTTTGTGCAAGTTTGCTGGAACATTTTGGCAACAAGCCGGCAAATTTCGTTGGAAATCTGTGCACGGTATCATCAGCCATCTAACGTGAACTTGAAAAAAAAACCGCAAATGATCTGTTTCAATAATCGATAGCCGTTTTCGATCTATCACAAAAGCACTCGGTACCTAATTATTTTCTTCATAAAAGAGACGACCTTGGTAATTTGAAAAAAGGAAATTCGTTGCATATTAAATATGCAACGTATTAATTTTTTAAGGGATAAACTATAAATTTTAAAGTTTATCCCTTAAAAATTAAGTAGGTATTCGCGAATTTTTTTTTAAGTGAAACATATTCACGAAAATTATTTGGGGGCTAATTCAACATTTGGGGAGCTCAAGCCCCCCCCCATGTGAGGAGAGTAAACTGGAACGGGCACCATTGAAATTTTTCTTATTTTTTTTTATAGACATTACATTTTCGATTTTCGATCGACTTACAATTTTTAATTTCCAACATTAGATTTTCTATACATTTTCAGTTTGCAACTGAGCTGTATGAAAAGATACTGGAAATAGGCATTTCGGCACCATTTTTTGATCTGAATTCTGAATCAGTCAAATTAGGGTAAAATTCTGCCTATCAGGTATAAGTGATTTTCACTGTTTTTTTTGGTAACTTCTTAATCTGACGGAGGAAATCGGTAATTTTTGACTGGAAAATCATTGAAAATTACTTCATGGCATAAAATAGTCAAAATTTGACCCGAATTTGACTGAGTCAAGTTTAGAGAGAAGTTGGAAAATTTTATGAAAAAAATACTCAGATTTAGACATTTTTGCGAAGATTATTTTTCGACATTTCATTTTTAACTCTCAACATACCAATTTCGGCATTCATTTTTCAAGGTTCAATGTTTTTTTTTTTCTGCTATTTTTTAATGTTCAATTTTCAGTTTGTGATAGGTATTCAATTTCCGATTTCCGACATTCAATTTCTGACATTCGATTTCCAATCTTCAACTTTAGATTTTCGATGTTTTATTTGCGGCATTCAATTGTTTGATTTTCGATTTTTGATGTTTAGAATTTTAGAGGAAAGTGCCTAGCTGAAAAAGTAACATAAATGATATACATTTCATCGCCTCGATAATATTTCACAAATTTTAATAATTACTTGATACAAACAATAGGTCTATAAGTAGATACTTAAAACTTATGCATAACGACTGGATCAAATTTTCGTAGCGTTCTCATTAGAATGTTTGCATTTACGATGATCTACCTTATTACGAACAGAGGTATTTTTTTCTTCGACGTTACAACTTTTAGGAGGCCTAATAGGTTCTACAGCTTGTTGATTATATTGATACAACACAGCACGATTATTCATATCCATACCTCTAATCTGCTGGTACTCTTCGGCTGTGACGTATTTTGTCTTGATATGAGTCTTAACAGTATCGGAAAAGGTGACCTGTCTTTCTTTCGGAGGTGCTACCTGAGGCGTTTTTTGTACTGTCACCACATCTTCGGGTGCTTCGACAGTTGACCCATCGTTATTAGATTTTCTAACCACGGGCGTTGCTGGATGCACGGATTTCACACCTGTTGGCTTCTTAACCGTTGGTTCTTCGTGAACTTCTGGCTCTGGTTTCGGGGAATCTGAAGATTTTCGCTCAGACACGGATTTTTTTATTTCGATTTTAGCGTTTCGAAATGTTTGATTTTTAATACGATTCGAGTCGGCTGATTTTGAACGTCTGATACACCATAGTTTTCTTTTGAACCAACGATAAAATGAATTCTTTTTGCGTTGATCGGATGGTACGTCGCTGACGCTGATTTGATCGGCGCCTTCGAAAAGGCCCGAATCTGTAGAAGAAACCGAAAGCTGGTGTTCGCCGGTGTCACCACATTGTGTTTCTATTCTAATAGAGCTATTTGGTGATTTTTCGTTACTTTTATCAACGGCGATGGAGTCATTGGTAAATCGTATTTGGGCAGGTACATAATTCATTTTTGTTGCTCTGACGAAATGGCAAATTTTATAACTATGGTAAGAAGATTAAAATGATGTGATTTCGAATAGGAGTAATTTCAATTACCATAGTATTGGAAAATTGTCGATTGAACATTTCCTTTCTCGGGGGTGGAAAACTAAGAATATCGTCAAATTGTCTGGTAATACTGATAGGGGATACCTACTTACTCCATGATTAATCATAGAAGAGAATTTCGATCAATATTATAGCGAAATCGTCTAATGAGAGCAAATGAAAGAAAGAAAAAATATTTCTAGCCTGTCAAAATTTTGAGACGAAAGATTTTAGACAGTGGTTTCCAAACAATGCCTTGAAATCACTATAGTCTGATCAATAAAGCATTTTTTGAGGGCAAACAAGAAAAATGCTAGTTTTTTAGAGTTTTGGCACATTTTGCGATTTTGGATAATTTCAGTTCCAAAATTTCGCGACTGCAAGTCGTGAATACTTATCTGGTAACATTGAAATATCGACGCCCTAGAACTAAAATGATCCAAGTGCCACTTTTTTCAAAAATGAGGTTTTTATAATTTTGGATTCAGTGAATCAAGCTGCATCGATTAAAATATAAAAAAAAACGTAAATTTAATTAATTTAAACCTAAAAAAAGTGTAAAATTTGCGAAGTCCATAAACGCAATGAAAATTTTGTTACGTTTTTTGTCTTTCCTGTAAAAAAAATCAATTTGGCAGTTGGACCATTTTAGAATTAGGGTGTCGATATCTTCATTTTTTTCCTTATTGAAATTATTTTTTGAAAAATTTGAAATGTTGGAAAATAAGAAATTCTAGAAGAAATTTCATGCGCCTCTGTCTGAAGAATACGTTGAAGCAGAACCAATCCCAAAGGGACTCTGAAAAAAACCACTGCCTACCAAATTCCCTTGAATAAAAATCTGCGCTAAATTCAGGTAAGAAAAATCTCACACGTCTGCTCTCAGTTTCAATGCTTTGTTTTCAAAACGTACCCTTATAAATGAAAAAATCGAGGTATGTCTTCAAAATGCGCCCCCTGAAAAAATAACTCAATTCGTTTTAGGGAGCACATATTTTTGATTTTTTGAGCAAAAATTTTCTTCAAAAATGTTTGTCCCTTCAAATAAAAAAGTAGGCAATTTGTTTAACAGTGAAAATGAACGGCAGGACATGAGTCCTTGAGTACCACGTTGTGTTGCCCCCCTTCCATCTCCCCATCTTTCGTTCTTGCCGACGCAATTGGTCGAAGGGGAAATTTCTTAACACAGAGGTTGTAGCGAATCTGATGTAAACAGAAGATGAGCGCTAAGCTCTGTTTAGCGTATAATCAAACGTAAATTTTTTACTGAACAGAAGTTTAAAAAATAATGGGTACTTAAAAAGTTTGTATCTTTAAGGAACCCTGAAAAATGGGATAAAAATCAAAAACGAATCCAATGGTATATTTGAAGCGATAATCATGGATAATGCTGCGCAGATACGTTCTATTTATGATTATCAATGATTACGACTTTAAATTTATCGCGTAATAATCCAGGGCCCTGGTAAACCTCAATTTTTTTTATTTTTTCAACTCTAAAATTTCTTTTAGAAAATTTTTCATTTTAAACACCCACATTCGTTCTCAATTTTTTTTCTAACCCTGAAATTTTTTCTACTTACACTTTTATTTTTTTAAACTCTTGAATTTTTCCAATTTTTTTTCGAACTTCGACATTTTTTGTTAAATTTTTTTCAACTATAAAATATTTATTTTCAGCTATAGCTTTTCCCCTAAATTTTTTAAAAGAAATAGTAAATAACCAATCTACAGACTTTTTTGTTCAAATCTACGATTTTTCTCCAACTTTTGAAAATGTTTATTTTAAAAATCGAGCTGAATTCCGAAAAAAATTCAATGCTTTGAATGAACAATTTTTTTTTTATTTGATGACTAAAGACTCTGCGTACTATAGAAGAACAGGAAAAAATTTTGAAGCCGAAAAAATTAGAGAAGAATTTCAGGCTAGGAAAAAAAAGAGAAAAAATTCTAAAAATGAAAGAAAAAATGTGGAAAACAAATAGCTTCAAGAATATCAAGGTTAACAAAATTGAGAAAAATTTTAGAGTAAGGAAAATCTTGGGAGAAAGATTTCAGATTGGATAAAATTTTGAGAAAAAATTTCAAAGTTGATGAAATTTATGGTTGAAAGATAACAAAAAATTTAGGAAAATGGAAGGTTGGGAAAAAATTGAGAAAAAATTAATTTGGATAAAATCGTGAGAAAAAATTCAAAGTCGAAAAAATTTACGGTGGAAGGAACAAATTTTTTTTTAATTTTAGGGTTGGAAATAATGTTGTGAAAAATTTGCGAATTTTGAAAAAATTCCGGAAAAAACGTTAAGGTTGGAAAAAAATTTAGAAGGTACCTATTTTAAAATACGTGATGAAAATTTCTGAAAAGGCTTGGGAAAAAAAATTAATGAGGAACTAACGATGAAGTGATCATCGGATCTCCACGAACGGCGTTTCTGATTGATAGATTACCGCAAAGTGGCGCATCCTTAGTGTATCCCGCAAAATCCCATACTTCAATAAAAACATCCAAAGGTATCAAAATCGTTTTTCAATTTTTTTTCACTTTTCCAAATTTTTCGACATGTTAAAATTTTTTGGTGAAATTGTGTGGGGTAAGGGTTCAATCAGGGACGTTAAAAATCAATGATTTTTTTTAGGAATCTAGTTATTAAATTAACTCTGGAAAAGATCCTTCATCAGTTTATTGGAAGGTCCTTTAAAAAATAGTTGAATTTTATCGCAGGATAAATTAAAGTGATGAATTAACTAATGCCGATTTGAGAAGCATACGTATCTTTCCCACGCGCAAAAACATTTGACTCAATTGATAAAGATTTTATCAACGAATTGACAGAAAAATTTGTCACGAACATTCGATTGAATTACCTCACGCGAGTATACTAACAAATCGTTAATTTTTGATTAACGATATGACCACGCCAAAGGTAAAATTATTCAGCATAGGTAATACAGTAGGTAGACTCTTCGAATCAGTCAACAACTCGAATGGCGAGGTAATAAACATTGTGGAACTACAAAGAAGTAAAAATGAACACAATATCGAGAAGAATACGATTCCCAACGATTTTCTTTGGTTCAAGACCTAGCACCTCGGATGGAGATCTTTCTAAAGATGATATCAATGAGAAGGCATCCAAAGCATTGGAATGGAAAATGGATTACACTGAAAAGCCACAAGTGTACCATATGACCATTAGCTTGGTGTTTGATATATTGAGATTGATGGGTCGAGCTCCGTTTTATCGAGATTCGACAGGTAAGAATTAAAATTATTCGAGGATTTTCGTTTAATCAAAATCTGATTTGTGATTTCACTTCTAGGAAAAATGGAGTATAAATTTTTCTCAGCAATAATGCTATATTCGGTGGTAATTTATCTCTTGGTTGGAGCATCTTCACTGTTCTCACTCATAGATTTATTTTCCGATAAGAAGACTTCTTTTAATAGTCAAGTCGATGGAGCATTGACTTCATTCATGATTGCACCTCAATTAATCACCCCTGTCTTATCCTGGATTCAGATGCGAAGTCATCAAGAGTACTTGGATAAATGGGTTGTTTTTCAAGTAGGTACCTATTAAAATTCTATACGCAAGACTGATTTATTTGAATTGGAATGATAAACCCTCCTAATTTATTTTACAGGAAAAATACGAACAAGTCACAATGCAAAATTTCCCACGAGTTAAATTGAGTTTCGTGAAAATGTGTTTATTTATTATTTCTTTTGTTTTGATGATAGTTCTAATACTACCTCATTATTTAATCAATAATTTGCGCTGGTATCATTTCCCGGGGTATTTATTCAACGTTGTCGGTACATTATGCCATTTCGTTTATTGGAAATTGACGTCTTCTATGATTACAATAATTTCCAAAAAATTTCACGAGAATTTCCGCAAAGTGAGTAAATCTTTATTCAGTTTTTGAAATACATTTTTAAAAACGACCGTAAATTGCAGGAGGTAGTCAATGCAAAGGGATATACAGCTAAAATAGAAGACTATCGTCTTCTCTGGATGACGCTGAGTCAACTGATTCAGAATTGCGGATCGAGCAGCTGTGGTATCGTTTCGGTGTTTATAATTACCAATATGATTTACCTGGTTTGCATAATTTACAACACAGGATTCGATAGCTTGGAACACTACAAGTCGTCAAATTTTCATTCCATTTTCGCCGCTGTCTTGGTCACGATATTTTGGTGGGTTATTTTGATGACCTATTGTGAAGCTGGGTATAAGATGACTGAAAGTGTAAGTAGATTGAGCCATTTAAAGAATTAAAGTGTTACCCGAATTTTTAAGTCACACTAAGACTGATGACACGCAGGAAGAGATAGAGCTTTCCGATTTGTAGTCAGGGCTGGCGAGAGGGGGTGTAAGGAGTGCATTTGATGCAACGAGCCGTCGAGACCGCATTTTTAAGGAAAATTAGTAATGTTTTGAAAAACTTCGGGCAAAAAAATCGAAAGTTAGTGAATTTTGCAAAAAAATCAATCTGAAAACAATTCTTTAAAAAACTGACCTAAAAACATTTTTCAAGTTTGAATTTGGTCACAAAAATTGAAGCTTTGCAAAATTTTCGAAATTTTAGGTCAAATATTATTGGCAAACACTTTTCGACTGCAACGTAAAATTTTTTGATATCTATTTTTGAAATTTCAGCAGTAGGTACTTCTAAAAAATTTCCGAACTTGGAAGAAAATGTTCAATTTAGGTAACCTTAATGGAAATAAAATTAAATTTGATGTGTTCAATTTTAAATTTAGGTACCTATAATTTGATGAGACAAATACCTACGTAAAGAAGGAATTTCTAACTGGCAGCTTCAATTATTCTGAATCAAAAAGTACTATATTTGTTTTTTTGAATAGGTACCTACTATAAGGAAGAGAAAAGTTGAAAATTTCATTTTAAATTTTTCAGAAAAAAAAAGAATCTGAAAATTTTTTCAATTAGGCTCTCACTCACTCTTGTCTGTTCTGCGGCTTTCAGTTCTTCGGGGATTTTCAACTCTTATTAGTTTTTTTTTCTTATGAGACTTAGATTTCGAGATATTTTAGTTGAAAGTTGATAGTTCAACTTCTTTTTTTTTGTCGAAAATATCTCAAAAACTAATTCTCTTAGGAAAAAACTAATTTCGCTTCGCGCGGGCAGTAAATTAATTAGTAATTTTTTACTGATTTTTCGATCAAAAATTACTGATTTCTCAGTCAATGTCCCATTTATCAGAAAAAATTAGTAATTTTGACTAAAAAAAATAATTAAATCTCCCCATTTTTCAATTTTTCTTCGCTGAAATCTGTAGGTACCTATATATTAATTGCCTACTGAAAATACCCCAATTACTCCAACCCTACTGAAATAACAGGTTACTTCATTTTATCATTGAATTTTGACCCCCCCCCCCCACCCCATACAATATCTGGTTGCGCCTATGTTTCAAGTCGAAAAATATTTTTTCAAAATTGTACATCCTAAAGAAAGACCAAGAAAAAAAGTTTTTTTTTTAATAGCCTTGGGGAATTTAAAAAAAAATCTACCATTTTGTACAACTAAAATACAATAACGTAAATGGATAGGTACCTAAATAAACAGTGGTGTTCGTGTTTTTGGATAAAAATGAATGTGTTTTTGGCTCTAAAGGACTTTATGAAACTCTTGAATCCATTTCTGGGGTTACTTTGAATTCACACTCAAAAATAGACATTCAGATGGGAGGGGGAGATCAAAAGCAAAAATGTTTCAGATTTATTGAGTGAGGTACAAAATTTGTTTTTGGTCCCCTGAATCCAAAATCGAGCCTCTGAAGTGAGCGAATTAGTTTATACTTGATTAAAAACTAATTGAAGAAAAATTTTCAATTTTGGTTCCATCCCACCACCAAAAGTCGACTTTTTGCTTTAGGATCGAAATAACTCTAGATAAGTATAATTCAAGATGTCCAAAAACATGGATTTTGATATCTTACCCGATGAAATTGAAAAATTTTCGATTTTGGCTTCACCCTCGCCTCGAAGGTCGACTTTAATTTTTTTGATTTATGCTCGAAATAATCTCAAAAATTAATTCAGAGGGTCAAAATTCAAAAACCATGGATATCGAGGTACCTCACTTGACGAAATTGAAAATTTTTTGTTTTTAGTCTCACGCCTTCCCCTTCCCCTTCCCGAAGATCCATTTTTGGGTACTTGTGGGGTCAATGTAATCTCATGAATTCAGAAACTTTCAAGCTTTCTCAGAGCTTTTTAAAACAAAAATTTAGAGGATACCTAATTTTTTTTTCTTGTTGAGCTATGCAAATTAATTAAGCTCATCCCTAGAATCGAAAAATTTTTGAAAAGAAAACTTTTCTGACTCACACTTTCAAAGAATTGAATTGCGTAAACTAAAAAGTTTCATTTCTTTTTGTGCAGCTTTGGTGTGATTTTAAACTTCGAGTAAAACTATAAATAGACAGTCTCACTATGAATGTTGACAAACGTATCTTTTACAATCGTTGATTCATGTTGCAGAGTATGCAAGGAATATTACACAGTATTTTGGAGATTAAAAATCATAATATTTTGTCTTACGAAGATGAATTACATGTCGGTATAAATCGTCAATTTATTTCAGAATAAGGTCTTCATGAAAATAACCCACCAAATAAAAATTATTTTCAGGTGAACATATTTTTGCATACGTTGAAACAATATTCATCCGAAGCTACGGTTTCAGATTACTTTGTCATCAACAGATCGCTGTTTGGAAGTGTGAGTGTTTTTCAAAATTCTACGTACTATAAACTTAATTGCAAGGTGATAAATTACAAGTACCTATTTTTATCCTTTAGATTATCACCGCTCTAGTAACATATGTCATTGTAATGATACAATTCCACGTGAATAACGTCTCTTCGCCAGTGCAGTCAGAATCAACTACAACGGCAGCTACAACGGCAACTACAAATAACGATACTCTATACGATTATACAGTGGAATAAACCGCCGTATTCGGCATTCACACAATAAACATTTATTACAAATGAACGATCGCGTAAATGAAAAAGGAAAAATAATTTTCGTCATGCCGTGAATTCATAATAATACGATAGTCAATTAGCGAAAAAAAATACACAATCGAAAAAAGGGGCAAAAGCAAATTAAATAAAATGACGTACGAGCGAAACAAAAATACAAAATACATTGATAATTAACGTCACAAAGATATGGTAAATTCTAGCACAATGATACGAAATTACATACTATAAACATTAAATATACGGATCACAAAAAATTCACTTATAAAAATCTTAGCTTTAGCTTGAAGCGTAATCTACCATTTGCTTGTGGTAAAATAATAAATATCTGAAAATATAAACAAACGTTTAGAATCGAGCAACGTTGAATTCAAACAATGATCAAGATCAACGTACCCTTCGCTTTGTAAAACATCCAATAAATTAGCTTTCGAAATAATTTCGTCGTTGCATTGGTACCAGGTATCTTCGTGAAGACGAATGTAAGAAGTGTAATGACCAGCATCAATAGAACCATGATGATTAACAACGGAAAATAGATTATATTTGGATATTTCGTTTTTTCTGAAAAGAATGCATCATTAATACATTGTTTAATAATATTAAAAAGGGTTCTGGAAGGGGATACTCACCCATTAGGTACAAATGAAATCGACACGCCGTTACTTTTTCGATTAATTTCGGCGTTTCGGTACTCGGTTGTGAATGGACCCATGTTAAGTTCTTCAGGGAATTGAACAGGCGTGGAAATTTTTTTATGGAATCGATTGGAATGTTCAAAACGCTATAATTCGATTGAAACGTTAAAAATCATTTGATAACCGTATTTTTTCGAAATTAATACGTACTTTTAGATGGAAACATATAACGATGGGTAATTTATTAACGGTTAGCTGTTTGGTTGATTCCTGTTGGATGTTGCATTTACTACATTCTATTTTAACCGTCGATCCTAGATGTTCAGCTCTAGTAAATTGTTCCAGACAATCCACTAGAGACAGAATAGGAACCTGCGTATCTCCAGGATTACTCGTGTAGTCTAAATGCGTACCACTTATGTTTAAAGATATTTCAGTAAATTGTTCGACTTTCGTAGAAACGCTCCTGAAATCAACAAATATTAGAATCATACAAATACAGATTATCGTACGAATATCAACAAACCTGCAAGATTGGCAAACGACGTCGGATTGTAGAAGTCCGGCGAATACTTTGTGAACAATACAGGAGCATTTGACGTTACTGGACGTCGAAGTATTCAAATCTTTCGTAGCCGTGCAATGTTTATGTAGAATGTTCAACATGGTCATAAAAAATTCATGGGCATCTTGTTGTTCGTAGCCGGCCAAATGTTCAGCATTTTTCCATATTAATGCCAGTAATCGATGTAACAATAATGTCTCGGTTTTACCGGAATAAAACTAAAGCAAATAAACAAAATGGTTAATATGATTTGATTTTAGATAAATTTAGTCTTGCTAGCTCGGTGCTCACCTCTTGATACAAAGTATAGACTTCGCAAACCAAGCACTTGGACGAACCGCCTTCGAAATTACACAAGCTGTGTTTCTCAGCAAAGAAGTAATCTCGAAGGACTGGAGTATGCATCAGTGTTTGAATAATACAATTCATGAAACATGTATTACCTAAATTTAATAATCCTCGTAGACCTGCGAACATAAAGTATGATGAAAATTCCATCAGTCACGATTAACAGGATTGTTTCGTACTCAGTAATCTTACTCACCAACTGTACAATAACTATGGATGTACTGTCGATCAGGGTGTTCTTGAGCATCTTTCATAATATCGACTAATTTTAGAAATTTCATTTTCAACGTGTGTAAACTGAAACTTGGCATTAAATTACTCTGTACTTTATCCAATATATCATCGTGGTAAATGTAAGCGTCGCATTTAAAACATTTAACGAATCCAAATTTCAATTGAACTCCTGTAATTATCAATTCATTATAGTACACCTATGCACTGAATTTCACAACCAGAATACCTCAAATTACCTAAAAAATGTCCTGTATGCTTAACATGTTCTTCCATATGATTGGAATTAGAATGACAGCCGAAAAATATACAGTGAAGACATGCGTGTAAATGGATTCCGATGTACTTGCATTCGAAACATGTACACATCTGGAACGAATCGAATTAAAATATAATTTCAAAATGAGAGGAAAATTAACTTCAATTATAAACGTTACTTGTTTCAGTTTCCTTTTAGGTCCGATGAAATTAGTTACAACAAGTTCGTAAAATTCCAATCCATTAGTCTTCACGTAGTTGTCATAATGAGAGCAATTAGACACCATTATTGGAATTTCTCTGAAACAAGCAAAAAAATAATCATGGAGTACAGAAAATGTACAAATTTTTAAATTGATCGATCGTTTATGAATCAGAGTACAAATTCAGAGAGAAATAAATCCAGATATCATTGTTACTTACCTGTTCATTTACGCATATTCAAGCAGTTTGAGGAAGATCTATAGATATTTTATGACCATGTTTGGATCTATTATTACTATTTACAAAGTTTGAATTATTAATTATTAACCATCCTAATGACTAACTTTAACTTTGTATCCCCGAATAAATAAAATAATGAAGCCGGTTCATTGACATGTATCAAACGATTTTTCAATCAGCTGATAAGAATTTATTTGTTGATAATCGAAAAAAGGAAAACGCTGTTGCCATTTTCCGCTGGGTACCGTAGATTTGGCAATGGTGTTATTTTATTTTGGCGCCAAAATGAAAATGATTTTAACAGCTGTTCTGAAATTGAAGGAAGAGATTGTATGATAACAATAACATGGAGGATGATCGATAATTACTGTTAGAAAACGAGTTAAATAACTTCAAATTATTAGAATAACAGTTTATTTATAAACGCCATCATGTCCAAAATCAGGCAAAGAAAATTTGACTATGATCCGCAGTTATTTTTACGCTGCCACTCTAAAACTGATCGAGACTCTGCAGATATCAAAACTCAGGTAAATTAATATAATTGTAGTTATACTCAGGAATATAACGTATATAATTTGTTATGGTTTTTTCGAAGGTATGGCAAGCGAGTTTTCAACCCATAAAATCTTCCAAACTGGTAGCCACTTGCGGTGGAAATCAAATATGTATAATTGATGTGAAGTCTCAAGATGTTGAACAAAGATATACCGCTGATAGCAAGTACGTTCTTTCTACGTTTCAATTAAAGAATTCAACTCTATATGTCATAAGTGCTTATTGATTTCCGCTTTTTGCAGAGAAATTCTCTATGCTCTGTCGTGGGGTTTTATAAATCATGAAGAGTTGGACGAAAGAGCATCAATTCTAGCTGCAGGTGGTGTCCGAAACATAATCTATTTCGTCTATCCTTCACGTGAAATACTTCTCACTCAATACACCGTCAATGTATCGAAACCCTCTAAAACTCATATTAGTTATTTGTTATTTCATCCAGCGGATGAAAATATATTGTTTTGTGAGTATATCAGAATACATTGTTATTGTTTTCAGATCCCAACGACTGTCTGATTAACTGAATATATTTATTTGATATCACAGGTTCTCTCAACAACGGAGAAATTCTAATCCTACATTTAAGCATCGATGAAAACTTAATGCTGAAAATAACGGAAATCAATAGGATTACTTCTCACTACGAAATATTAAATATAGCGTATTGTTCGAGTCAGAACTTACTTTTAGCCAGTTCCGATAACGGTTTGCTCGGATGGTTCGTAGGTGATTGTCGTAAAGAAATGTAAGTTTTGTAAACCATAATTTTAAATATCCCTTACACACTGTTACGAAGTTATAAGATTAATATTTTGTGATTTTCAGTATGAGCGGTGACACTCTGAGATTTCGTTTACCCGAAAAAGACGGTGACCCTGAATCCACAGGATTTGATTTAGTTGACTCTGTAGAAATTATAAATGATGCGTTGATCGCAGTAAAATGTGCACTACATGGGTATATCTACGTATGTAGGATAGATAATGTAAAAAATCTTGCTAGAGATTCGCCATGCATTGGTCTTCAGCCTGGTTATTATTTAAATTGGAGCAATACTGATAATTACTACATGGGCATCAGTGTTAATTATGGTGGGTATTTCATTTGGACAAATTGCTCTAAATAAACGCTTGGTATTATATATTTGCTTGATATTTCAGATAAAAGACTCCTTACTTGTGGCGACGATCAGGGCAGTATCTATATCTATGATATTGAAGGAATAATGAAAGAAGCGTGGCCTAAAAACCCGCAACCCATAATGCAGGCTAGAACCATCGAATGGCCAATTGTTAATGACAGGTACCTTGCAAAATCTAGAAAACTACATTTAGACTTTTTCGACATTGTAATAGCTAGGGCAGCCATACATCCCTCTGGCAGATATATTGTCGCAGTAACGAACAATAATACTGTATGTATTTGGAAATTGGCAAGTAATAAATGAATGTTTTTACTTTAATAATTTATTTTAACTTTGACATTTTGAATGTGATACAGATAGGTGTAACTTGACAAAATTCTAGAAAACCATATTATAAAACTTAGTTTTAACTATATAGGTATAACAAAAAAAATCGGTAACATCAAACTGTAAAAACTTCTCGGTCCTCGGGCGGTCTATACGAAAGATCTAAATGTTGGAAAATACTCTCTTCATTTGGTGTCGGAATTTGGTGTTTTTTAAGTATTTCTTTATCCTGTTAATAGGCATTTTTGAAAATTAAATTGAGGTTAAAGAATGCATGAAGTCATACAGGGTAGAATACTTACCTCAGAAATCATTCTGTAAAGACCTTGCTCAGACAGATACATATTTTTCTTCGAGGCGTATAATCTAATACCTCGATTGAATAGGCCAGAACCTGTATAGTGCATTATAGCAGCCGCTGATTCTTTTTCTGTCACTACGAATATGTCTAAACGTCTATTCTGCGAACAGAAATTGATGACGATAAGTACAAATGTAAAAAAAAATAATTCAAAATAGAGAAAAATTACTTTGGCGTTTTTTCGCGGTAGTTTACACAAGCCTAAATACTTCTTTGGTGCTTCGCTATTTTCTGAACTAATCAAATCATCGACAATGAAACCTAAAAAATGCCGAAAAAATTAATCGTTATTTCGAAACATTTGGTAACAGTACTAGTAGGAGAATGAATAAAAATTATGTACCAGTTGATTTCAAATTTTCAATGATCTTGGGCAACACAGCATCATACTTCATGTGATCTTTTTTAGTCACTAGTACATCGATATCTCCGCACGTTTGCTTCCCTCTTCGAAATGATCCGCATGGCATAACTTTTAAATGAGGATTTACATTTATACATGTTTCAGTGACCTACAAAAATGAAATCGGTTTTTAAGTAATCTGCAATAAGCATACGTACGTAAAATTATGGCTAAATAAAAACATAATCACAATTTCAATAATTTCTGCTACTTCAGATCTTGGTATCTTCTCTAGAATATCATCGTAATATTTTAAACCAATTTTTTGTTGCTGAGTGAGATTTCCTTTAGTTTTCAAATCTTCAAAGGTCCTTAATCCTTGTTGGTACCAAAGCTCGGCAGTAACGGGTCCAGCTCCCCATATTTTACCAAACATTTCTAACGTTCTAGTTTTTTCATCGGCGAACAATTCACGAGCTTTGATTAAATATCCGTTTTCAAGTATTTCGGCGATTTTATCGACCATTTTGGAACTTATATTAGGTAATCCTCTGACATCCTGAAAAATAATACCGAATAAAAAATCGACAAATAGGTAATAATGAAAAATCGAAGAAAAATACGTACGTTAATATTCGTAATTTCTTTTTTACACAATTTGATCGACTGAATAGCTTTTTCATATCCCAACGTTCTCCACTTGTCTCTACGAGCACGATAACTATCAGCCAATTTCTGGAATTCACTTAATATTAATTCATTCGGGCAGTGATTAGTTTGAGGAATATCCAGATTTATAGTTTTCGATACAGACATCTAAAAATCGGACAAAAATTAGGTAATCCAATGAAGTGCACAATGAAATTGCGTAAACCATACTTACGACTGGGGCTGCTTCAATCTTGCGTTTCTTGGCAGGAGATTCTGGACATTCATCACCCAACTCATTTTTCAGCAACGATTTTCTTTTAAATTCGAAATTTTCGGTACTTAGGAACTGTTTTTCTTTCAAACATTGGCTTAGCCATAATGTACCAATAACCTTACAATTTAAACTTTCCAATAGTAAATTTCCAGCTTTAAAAGCATTAACAACTTGACTAGGACTATTCAACAGACCATCTTCAACGATTATATGAGTAGGCGGTGTCTTTAGAGGTTCAGATGTGATCTGGCCACCGTGTTGAAGCACTTTATCTTCAAACAATTTTATTCTTTTCTTCAGCAACCCACTGGGTAGGATGTAAACGATACAAGATTGGAAAATATTTGCAGACATGCTGACGCCGATAAAATGATCGAAGTCCACTTACAACACACAATGATGCTCAGCATAATTCATAAACGAATAAAAAATATCATATGGAACTGGAAGTTTCGGTATCGAAGTATGCACGAAATTGTCAATTCCATTGAACGATGATAAGCCGGACTTGGTAGAGATTACTTAATGTTATATTTCGACCGAGTAATTTAATACTTTAGCATTTTAAATTGTGTTATTCGTTGAAGTTATGAAGTTTCAAACTTATAAAACGGAAAAGGGAAAAGTTCAATTTTTTGAAAAATTTTTGATAAGAAATAAAAAAACTTTTTAGGTTTGCAGTTTAGTATTTTTAATAGCATCAAAATTTTTCAGCCAATCAAAACGCAGTATTGATATCACAAACCAATCACAGAAAAGTTGGTATTGCATAGGTAGGTTCAATTCAAATTTTTATTTTTTTATTCTGATGATAAGTGCAAAAAAATTTCGTAAGAAAAATGGAGGTAAATTGATAAGATCAAAAGGTTTGAAATTTCGCGAATTTTGTTCGTACTTCGTACGTTTGCTTAAATTAATCTCTTATTTGTTTTGATTGAGCAGTTTTCAAGCCATTTGAGTATTTTGTTCGGTAATTGGTATTAAAGTGAAACATTCTTGTGCGTTTGAAATTTTCGAAGCTTCAATCTACCTAACTAGCTTTTGAGCTTTTGCAACCAAGACGGTAAGGTAAGTTTTTAATATTTTACATCGATACTTATAAGTACAAACAAGACTGCTAATCTTGGTAAATTTTATTATTAAGTAATTGAGTATCAAAAGTACAAAATCATTAAAAATATCTAATCACTCAGGTGCTTGAGTAGTATCAAGAAGTCTTGCAAAATCGGTTGCCTTTGTCTTCTGCCTCTTTACATTTTGCGAGGATTGTTTAGGTCTCGGTTTGGGGGTCGGATGTTCTAATGCTTCTAGTTCTTCTGCGGTTAAAACTCCTTTGTACCATTCAGCGCTACACAATGAAAAAGATTAATTACAAACCATACTCGTTCAACTTTATTACGATGATTTATTAGCGTAATTCTGGAATTTGCATTTCATTTCGCGTGCATTCTCATAAACTCTTTCCACCCACGTTTTATCTTCCCGTAGATATACGAATCCCATTCCATTTTAAAAATACAATTTCAAGTCTCGATTTAAACAACAGAGGTTATTCGTCTCGCTAGAAGTCATTGTACAGAGTTCTGAGCTGACAATCCCATCATTAATCAAAACTTAAAGAACCGCAAGTAATTATTTATTCCACTATCGACGATTGCTTTTCGGCTTCGCCTTTCGGTAATCGGGTGTCATATTCCCACCATATACCTATAATAATCGACTCTAGAATAAAATTGTATTACCAGTCGGGAACGTTTCTTGGCCAATCGCAAGTGCCTGTTTCTTCGTTGAAAACTTGTCCCATTTTGCATCCACTTCTCCTAGGAACTTCTCCGTTTATACAAACGTAAAAAAATTGACAGTCTTCGGGATCGGGATATCGTGGATGTTGGGCAGCAAACGAGCTATCAACTTTAGGACACGTGAATTTGAATAATTCTGAAACCACGTTTGTTAAATAATAAATACAAATGGTCATCCAAACAAACGAAACACCTTCGTCATCGTGTTTCGATAAATTCGCCGTCGTCGGTTATTATCACCTAATAATAAATATAACGTAAAATCTAAGAATAAATCTACTAAGTTCTCATTGATCACAAGGGTATTTGTCTGATTATCAACCATGGTAAAAAAGGGGTTCTTAAAAAACTTGAAGCATTTCCAAATCTTACTACTTCTGCCAGAATATTTCGTCTTAGGACAAGTAAACGAACTGTGCAATAAATGGTGAAAACATTGCCAAATGGATTTTTAAAAAAAATCAACGATGAAAAGAGAATGTTTAATCAAATGGAAGTTCGAGCCTAAAGCTATTTCAGCAAATATGAGAGATAAAATGTCACACAGATTTTTATTTCTCATTGAAAAAAATTCTCACCCGTAAGTAAATCCGTCCCGTAAGCATCGAGGGTTTTAATAACATGGCTCGAATTTTTTCTCTAAAAATATCAATGATATATATCGTGTTTATGTTTTCATATTTTACTGAAAAGTATTGTGGGAAACGCTCCGCATAAATCATAAATTTTCATAAGCACTATCCTTTTCAAAGTGTTTGTGATAAATGTCTTTATTCGATTTTTATGTATACGGATTGCTTTACAAAACCATAATGTGGCATGTTCTCACACTCATACGATTTTTTTTTCCTCCTCTGTGCCTAAAATCTCTCGTCGCGTCGCGTCGTTCGGGTAGGACAAGAATTAAAAATCAACATTCCGCGGTTCATCTTGCAATCGAGGTTATTCCAACGATTTCGTAATCGTAATATTCGCCAGTGCATAAATCATTGTTTATATATATAATTAAAATCAACGTTTAAGCTATTTTATGACTCATTCTTCTCTGGAAGTGACAAAAAGATGAGAAAGTTGGCACTAGTCGCCAAACGGAAGAAAGAATAATTCATACGGTGTGGCATTTTTTATGCGTATTTCCTTTGCGTCTCGTTATAATTGCGAATATTCGTTCTCAGCAAACTTTTAACTCATTATCGTTAAATATTAAAATGGATTTTTCGAAAACACGAGCTTGAATTTTTAATCGAGTTTGGCGAAAATTCCCCGATGGTGAATTTTCTTCCAATTAAGAGTAAATTTCAACGACTTTTTTCTTTCAGAATCGGAATAATTCTGTAGTACTTTGCGAACAAAATTGTATTTTTAGTTAACAAATTTTGAAATTTTAAAAGCTTTTTATATCGTTAAAAATTTTTCAAAGGGATTTTATTTTCAAAGGATAATATTTTAAAAAGTGGAAAAAAATGTTTAAATTGAATTGGAGGTGTACTAAAGTGAAAAAATAATTGCAGAATTTCGTGCCTTAACCTATGTATGTAGATGTGCTTTATGGTTGCTGGTAATGCTGATCATTTTTGTGCCTCCGTTTTTGACTAAATTTTTGAATAAATTATGGTTATTGTGTTAGGTTTGCTCTCTCTCTTAAAAAAGGGACTAACAATGATTTTTGCAAAGTTTTGGCCCCTCGCATCAAAAATATGTTTTTAGTCATAACGGATCTCGTACATATAAATATTGTACGTATTACTGCTACATTTAGCCTTTTAATGCTGAGTTTAATGGGTAAAATGAGTTCAAATTTTGTAAATCAGGTTCATGTACCTATGTATGTAAATACTAAATTCTGCCACAACAATTTAAAGAGCCCAATATTTGTAAATTGTAATTAGCCTCTTTTTTGTGAAACTTTGAAA
Source organism: Pseudococcus viburni (assembly GCA_033439095.1). Taxonomy (NCBI): domain Eukaryota; kingdom Metazoa; phylum Arthropoda; class Insecta; order Hemiptera; family Pseudococcidae; genus Pseudococcus; species Pseudococcus viburni. The sequence goes on along the minus strand of JAVBJF010000548.1, from coordinate 98,437 downwards.
CCAAACCAAATGATAAGTATCCATGCAGCTCATCTCCACTTCGTTTGAATTCTATAAACGTAAATTTTCTTGACATTTCTCCGGCCTTGTCCAACCTACAGCTCAAATAAAAATAAGCCCGAGAGTCAAAATTTTGTTTGTAGAGTCGATGGGGTCACTGAGGTGCCTTTTGGCTTATTTAGTCCATAACCTCTAGAACTGGGATTTGTTCCTTTTCGGTAGACGCCCTCAAATCAACCGAAAAGAAAAATCGTTTAAAATTTTTACTAGTGATTGATATCCATTGGGGTGAATCGAAAAAAAAAACATATCCTGAATTTTGACGAAAATTGATGAAGTAGTTTACTTTGAGTGGGAGATCTTCCAAAAAAATTGAGGTCCCACCCCTAAGGGGCACGGTGCTAGAAGATCTCAAAGTGGGATCATTTTCGAAAAAAACAGTTTTTATTCGCCTCTTTTCAGTTGTGCCATCTGCTGGGAACCTCAGTTACCCGTTGAAAAGTTGTAAATCGCGAATTTGACGTATTTTTGATTTCTACTAATTTTAAAACGCCCCCTCAAACACCTCAGAATCGAACCAAAAAATTGTCATCTACATAGAATAAGTTTTGATGAAATTTTTGAAAAATTTTAGTGGCAGTGCTGCCAACTGCATTTTGATTCACACAATTTTCATAAAATTTCAGTTTGAAGTACACAAAATTTTCAACGAATAATTTAAATTTATTTTAATGACCAAACATTTTTTTGGTTTACTTTTTAGACCACTGAATAAATAATTTGAATTTTACGAAAACTGCGTTAATCAGAATGTAGTTGATTGCGATGCCTTGATATTTTTTTTTTAAATTTCATCAAAAAGTATTCTAAGTGGTCTAAAAAAAATTGGCTCGAATTTGAGATGTTTGAATGAGCAATTTGAATACAGTAAGAATGAAAAAAAAAATCGATTTCGTGATCTGTAACTTTTCAATTCCTTTTTAGAGGGGAAAAATGATATTCGATTTCGAGGTCCATGGATCAAGAAGAAGTAGAAACTCAGATCACAACTTTTAAGGATTGTGATCGAGTTTCTCTAGAGCTGGTGCCACTCAAAAGTGGTAAAAACAAAGTTTTTTCTTCGAAAATGACCCCACTTCGAGGTCCCTTAGCTCCGACACTCTTCGAGCTTGGGAGCTCAAAATGTTTTTAGGAGATCTCCCACTCAAAGTAAACCACCTCGCCAATTTTCGTCAGAATCCGGTGTATGTTTTTTTTTCAATCCACTCTCCTAGTATCCGAATTTTAGCTCATTCCACTTTTTTTTGAGCCTGTCATGTGAATTTTTCCGTCGTTGGTTCCTTTATTTGAGCTAGGGCGTCAACATTTTCTAGATAAAAAATTGAAATTTTGTTTTTTTCTAGTCGTCAACTTAAGTTGTCCAGTCTTCTGTCCAAATAAAACGTCCTATTAGGCAGTTTTAATTCTGAATGTTGTCAGTAAGGATCGCTGAAGTAATTTTTGGCATTTTTGGTCCTTGGCCCAAAAAACTAGAATTGGGTTTTTTATGATAGGGGTCCTAAAATCGACCCAAAGTAAAGAAATTGCCTGTAATTTTTACCGGATATTAGTATCCATACTCTTTAAATCTGAATCAGTAAAATTTGGTGAACTTCTGCCTTTTTTCAATTAGTGAAATTATGTTTATTGAAAATCAGTGAGATTTTTCAGTAAATTCACTATTTGTGAGGAAAAATCAGTAATTTCTGACCAAAAAATCAGTGAAAAGTTCCCAATTTTCAATTAAATTCTAATTGTTGTTTTTTTAAACGTTGGCTTGGTTGTTTGTGATGTTCTTTTGGTTTTTTTGGTTTTTTATGAATATGATTTTTGGCTTGTGTTTCTTTCTAAAATTTTTTTTTTTTTTTTGAGAAAGCGGTTTATTTTTTAAAAAAGGTTTGAATATGGTTTGAATTGTTAAGTACTCGTAGATTCTTGAAAATTCTTTTCTGAAGATGACTGTTTTTTTTTCTTAAAAAATTCAGTTCCTCGAAGTTTATTTGTTTATGGCACTTGTTTATTTTACTAGACATATGTTTTGATTGTTTTTTGGAATAAGAGAAGGGGGAAGTCTGAAGAAATTTTTTTAAGACTTATTCTGAAAATGGCTTGATTTTTTTTTCAGCAACGATTTTGTTTTTAAATATTTTTCTTAAGAAGCTTGATTTTTTTTCTCATAAAATAATTCGCCTGCGATTTTATTTTTTTTTGAGGATAACTTATTTATTCCCCTAAAATGAGTTAGATCCCTTTTTTTTGACAAAAAATTATCAAAATACGATAAAAAGATTCTACAATTTAAATCAGGTTATTTAGCTTATAGCCCAGGAAAAATAGCATCGAAAAATTGATTAAAAAAGAAAAAAATGTTAATCGCGATTTTATTGCTGAAAAAGCTTCTATATGATGTCCAGAGTCTGTGATAAATTCGCACCGCCCGCACCCCTATTGCTTTTTGAGGGGGTGGACCCCTTATGGGGGAGAAAATTGTTTTGCACCGATCCCGCTCAAATTTGCGTGGAGGGTTATGTAGGTGTAGAAGTACTCCCCAAAAAAATTTCAGCTCCCCCTGACCTCAGGGGGCTGAGACAGCGCTTCCCAAAGTTGGACATTTTTGACTAAAATGCCAAGAAAACGAGTTTTTCAAGTATAAAATCACCCCAAAATTTCAACTTCGAAAAATTCCATGTTTTCTGTATACATTTTGAAATGACGAATCCGACTAGCCCATCAACTTTTTCATTTGGGGTTTTTAACCCTCCGTACGGCCCATTCGAAAGTATACAGATCGTGGTTTTGGAGCTCATTTTTTTGCTGAAAAAACACGATCTATGCACTTTCGAATTGGCCGTACGGAGGGTTAAAAACCCCAAATGAAAAAGTTGATGGGCTAGTCGGATTCGTCATTTCAAAATGTATACAGAAAACATGGAATTTTTCGAAGTTGAAATTTTGGGGTGATTTTATACTTGAAAATCTCGTTTTTTTGGCATTTTAGTCAAAAATGTCCAACTTTGGGAAGCGCTGGCTCAGCCCCCTGAGGTCAGGGGGAGCTGAAATTTTTTTGGAGAGTACTTCTACACCTACATAACCCTCCACGCAAATTTGAGCGGGATCGGTGCAAAACAATTTTCTCCCCCATAAGGGGTCCACCCCCCTCAAAAAGCAATAGGGGTGCGGGCGGTGCGAATTTATCACAGACTCTGGACATCATATAGAAGCTTTTTCAGCAATAAAATCGCGATTAACATTTTTTTCTTTTTTCAAAGTACATTTCTCCTGGGCTATTATTCCTACCTTCTATTGAAGCTCCAAAACATGAATTTTTTCACCATTTTTTCTACGTTTCCCAGCTCACAGGCTCAAGATTCCCTCATTGAGCTGTTCTCAATTACAATTAAAAAGCTTGAAAATTTTATTTACATTTTCCCCTACCTCCTCCTCTTTCCTCCGAATGAATAATTCGATTAATACTATCATTCGATTCACACTTTTCGCCACCCCTCCTCCCTTTATCCTCCCTTTAACATTTTAAATTAAATTATCGCGTTAATTTGCATAAAATAACGTCGTGTACGAATTCGTGTACAGCTGGAAGGCTTATCTTGGAAAGATTGATGGTGTATGCGTGTACAATGTGATTTTTTATTAAGCTCGCCCGCGAAATACGTAGCTGTGGGGTAGGTAGGGCCACGAAACAAGCAATTTGTATCATTACCTAGCTCCTCGGCCACTCCATCATGACAAAAGTGCGGGTATAGCTGGTGAAATACTTGGGTCGAAAAAAAAACTCGTCAAAGTTTTTCAGATAGGTACTTTACGTTTATACCTGCCTAACTTTACGTACCTTGCGAAGAACATCCTTTCTTTTTGGCTTCATCTGGCCACGAACAGATACCAGTTTTTTCATTATATACCAAGCCGTCCGGACACGTTATCAAATTAAATTTACCATCTACGCAGAAGTAAAATTTATTACAAGTATTTGCATCTTCGTGATTGAAGTATCCATTTAATCTGGGGCAGTGCAAAGTTGGCTTTGGTTCCTCTGTTATCCACAGCATCGGAAACAAAAAAAAAAGCAAACAAAAAATCAAACAATTCGGTTACCTAATTAAATATCGTAAAATTTATACGTATTTTACTAGTAGGTAGGCGAAATGCACCTAGCTATACGAAATGATTGGTAATAATGATAAAAATGTGAAAGCTGTACGCAATCGCGAGCATTTTTATATATTGCGAAAAGTTTACTATCGGGTATGAAATTTAATGGATTTTTTGTCGTCGATTGCCAGAAGGTTTTTATTTTTTACTCGTCGATTTACGAACAAGTCTTTTTTTCTAAGAGGTGGTCGCTAGCGCATCGAAACGTATTTTAAATTAATCGAATACCAATAGTACGTACCGTTGGATCAAGAAAATTCGTCAAATTGTAGGTACCGTGTACGAAGACGAAAGAATCTATCACGTGAAGTCGTCCTAACGGTCAGTGTTGCGCTATTTTCGCGAAAAATCTTATTAAAAATATTCTATACTTGAGTGGATGGAAAAAAGAAGAAGCGTCACTATTTCACATGATTTTTTTTCGCTCTTGAGCTACGTGTACGGTACACGAATCGTCATTAACGCGGCGCGTGATGTAATAGAAAGTAGGAGAACTTAACGTAATGTGAACGAAATTAGAACTTAGTACTAGGCGAAAGAGTCGCAGACGTTTACGTAGGTGACTCCGATGGTGTTTGCCAAGGCTCTATAGTTTGTCTATTTATTCAGCATAACTAAAATAATTACCGTTAAAGGCCCCCTCTCTGGTTTATGGCCGTATCTCAATGTTCGATAATTCTTTCTCGCGAATAAATCATGCACAAAGAGTACCTATAAGATGATTCGTAAATCAAACATGTTCATCTAAGACATCGACTAGGTAGAATGGACATTTCTTTCATATTCTTTGTGTTTCTTTAACGAAATATTGGTTTTGAAGTTTTTTGTACTGAAGCAAAGAGCGAAGGGGAACAGAGGTCACGAAAGTATGTTTGAAATTTCCAAGGATTTTTTTTCATTTTCTTAAAAGATTCAAGGTGTAAGTTTTTTTCCTTTTGTTTTCCTTTTTTCCTTTTTTCTTTTATTAGCTAAAGTGATTATTGACATCATTTCTTTTCTGTTGCTTGAAAATCTTAATCGTCGCCTACTATCAGCGTTGAGTTTTAGGGACTTTGAAAGATTCGGGTCAAACCCCCCGCAAGTCGCTTGCCTTCCGCGTTTCTTTTTTCTTCCTTTATAGGTATTCTTTTTGCCATCTCGAGAGTTTTCGCTAATACAAGCTGTGTAGTACTTACGCGAAATTAAATCTTGAAAATTATTAAATCGTATTCGGAACTCAAATAACAACTTTTACTACTTTATAAGGTAACCCTTTTGAGATTATTTTCGCAAGTAGATTTTTTTAAATCGGTAATTGGTTCAGATTTTGAAATACGAGAACAGTATTATAGGTGTACGAGTTGTTTGAGAATCGGTTTTCAAAAATAAAAAAAATTCTTACTTACTGTACATGTTTTTTAATATGACCCACGCGAAATGAAGGAAAAAATGAAAAATGGGTGTCAAACTCTTTTTTATACAGAAACATTTATATACCAAAACCACATTTTCAACAACAGTCGAATTTTTTCCATTTTTTAAGAAATTTTGAGCAGTAAAATTTTGAGGTGAACTAGGAAGGGGTAGGGTGAAGTCAGGGTATGAATGTTTAACAGGTTGTTTTGAGGTCAGGACCTATCTGAACGGCGAACGGGGGAGCAGGATGAAACTGAAACGTGTTGATCTGTTTTGCGAAATTTTCGTTTCGAGATGGAAAAATTCATAATTATGTACTTTGGAGTTGGAAAAAATCAGAAAAAATTCAGCTCATTTCAGTCAGAAATTTTCGATTTTAGCTTCTCTAATGTGCGTCCTTGTTTGAGGTCAGGAGTATAAATACAATTTCCTGACTAACCCCCCGGCCCCCACCCCACTCCGCATTCAACATGGTGTCTACCGCCAACAAAAACAAGAAAAATCAGAAAATAGCGAGAATTTCACTTTAGTAGCAAGAAAGCCAGGGAATAGCCAGAATTTTAATGATTCTACCTACTGCAAAATGCAAGAATTTTCAAAATTTCTCCCTTTCCTTGAATTATTTAATTGAAGGATAAAAAAGTTTTTTTTGAAAAATTTAAAATAAGAAAAATGGCACGATAGTGACAAGAAAAATCCAGAAAATAGCAAGAATTTGCATTTTACAGATTCAATAGACACCATGATTCAAATTTCGAAAAAAGTCAGAACTGACATTGAGGCGCGACGTTTTTCAACTTTTTTCGAATTTCAATGGGCTTGAACAAAAAATTGTTGTGAAACGATTACAAAAAAATGTGATGAAAATTTTTAATTAAAGGTGGGGATAGGTTTGTAGGGGTGAAAAAATCATCGATTTTAAAAAAAATGCTCAGAGTAATTCGCCATGCACAGATGAATATTAAAATCGACAATTACTTCAAGTTAAGTCAACCTATCACCAAAAAAATTTGGAAATTCCAGGAAATAAATGGATTCAAATGGTGTTTTCGACAAATTGGCTTCCTAAAAAAAGTTACGACTCTGTTGAAATTGGATTTTATTATATACTGCTTTACTTTTGGCCCATAATTTTCCACAACTCTGAGAATTCATTTTTTAATTTTTAGTATAACGATAGGTAAAGTTCGAATTTTCACTCAATTCAGTACAGCAAAATTGAAGATCGCCCAAAAATGAAGTTTCCATGTTTTCTGAATGTATGGACTTATGATTTGCATACCGTACGAGAAAATATGGTAAAATTTGGAAAAAATTATGAAAACGTGTTTTCAGCCTTAAAAAGCTCAACTTTTTTTGGAAATTGAAATTTTTTCTTTTAAAAGCTCTTTCCCGTAAAGTTAGTTTTTCATTTTTTTGTCCCATTTTCTTCAAAACTATCCGACCAATTTTCTTTGTTTTTTTAATTGTGTTCAGGAGAGTTTTCTTTATAATTTAACAGAAGGATTTTGAAAACTGTCAATTTTTTGTGTTTTTATGTTGAATTCATTTACATGATTATGTGCTGATTTTGAACGAATTGATGAAATTTTTGGGATAAAGTTGGGATTTCTCCCAACCCTGCTGTTAAAACATGATTGGGATGTTCCTGAACTGAACTGTAAAAACCTGCACGTCGTAGGTCATGTTAGTCTACAGTCCAACGCTCAAAAAAATATGGTCAACATTTCGAAGGTTTTGGTAAAATTCTACTTCATTTTCATAAGTCACATGTTAATTTCTGGAAAATAGGTGCGTTAAAATTAACCTGATTTCGAACTCAAAATCGCTCAAAAATGCAGAAATTACATTTTCATTTATATTTTTTGTGCTGAAAAAAAAACAGTTTGATAAAAATATTTAAATTTTTCATACTTTTCATTTAAAAAGTATAAGTTATTTGTTCATAATCAAAAGTATAAAAAGCACTAAAAATTTCAGATTTTGGCCGAACTGAAAAATTAATATATCGCATTATAATTACCAGTTTTGTGTTTCATTAAACAGCAACATCGAATAAAATTTCCTGTTTCAAATTTTGACACAAATTTCTTCAAAAAAGAGCATTTTGAAAATTCAGTTTTGAACATTTTCTTTTCTTAATAAAAAAAAAAAAAAGGTTTATGGTAACTTTTGTTAAACTTTTTTTGAAATTTCAAATTTTTGAATAAAAAAAATGAAAAATAAAAAAAAACAAATACGTAATACGTTATAGTAATCAGCGATTTAAGTGTAATAAATTTTTGAAGAATCAGATTATTATAATGTTCGTTGAAATTTCCTTTTATAAATAATTTAATGAAAATAAAAGGTTCATTTTGAGTAATTTCCGATTTGGAAATAATTATCTTGTTAGCCTAAAATTTTTCAACTTCTACTGAATTTGTTCATTAGACTGTACTAACCCACCAAAAAAATGTTAGCTTAATATTCGTACGAATAGGGGAACCTTTTCTTGGACACAGTTTTAAATCCACATTAATGTAATTTTTTATTCATCTCCTATAACTTTTTTCTTTTTTTTCTCAGAAAACGTATCTCCGTTTCTAAAAGCATCTGGTATCTTGGGAAACGAGTGAGCATGAAATAAACGAAAATATAACTATCCGAAAAATTTTCCAAGCCGTCTAATTTTCTAAATGGAAATGCCTACAGTTCTCACTCAAAATACAAATATGTTCTCGACGAATTTTAAAATAGGTAAATGTAAAAACACGAGAGATGATAATTTTCAAAGAATTCGTATCGTGTTTACTTTTCCGCGCACCTTTCGCATCTTCCCATCACCTTGAAATATCACTTGGAAATTTTAATCTCGCCGAATCGCTCTCGTCGAAGAGCAACTCGAATATGCTCTCAGCTTGATACAAACTTCCAACTTTTCAGTTTTCAAATCGCTGTTTCGCCTTCACATTAAACGTATGCTGTATAAAATGACGTCAAGAATCCAGCCGTATTCATTTATTATGTATTCGTTCCCAATCCGAATTCAAATTTCTCATTTCCAGCACAACAGTACAAAAGTTAATTCGACTCAGCTGGCAAATTTAATAAGTATACCCGGACCCACCTACGTGTAATTTTCCAACTTCCACACGCGTCGATCCTTTTTCTGCTCCCCACATCGATCACCGCAAACCATACGAACGTATCGGTTTGCAGCCTTGCACATAGGTGCGAAAATTTCTTCGAGTTGATCGATGAAACCGTCTGAACGAGTTAGGCACGTAGTATCTTAAAAGTCTAGGCGACCCAATAAGGTGGAATTATTTCCAAGTTTGACATTTTGACGCAACGCGCACAATTTGTAAAAATTTATTCGCCTGTGCGGATGGCTGGATGCGGACTGTGACGTCAAAACGAGCCCGCCAATCGAACGTAATTCTATTTTAAGGTAAATTTGTCTCTTTTATGACAAACGCATGGTAAGAAAAAAAGGTGTTTCGAGTAAACCCCCGAACGATTCTGCGTATAATAAGCCGAACTAGCGTAGAAGAAAAGCCACCGACGAGGCCTTATCAATTGTTATAAGCTGAAAAAAAATTTTCCATGGTTGAATTTTTTTCACTCGACGTCGGTCGTACGCCGCAGTATTAAACAATTAAAATCAATATGTTTGACTACGCGACTTTTCTTTCATTACCATTTTCTTTATTACCAAGCCAACCAACCGGGGTTGTAAAAGTTGGTATTTTTTTTTTAATAGGTATATTCTCAACGTACCTTGGGCTTGGGGTGTATTAGTATATGATGTGTACTCGATGCTCTAGTTGCATCGCCACTTTATAGTATGTATTTTAGTGGCGTATTTTTATCGTCTTTTTCCTGCAACCTAATAAGTGGAGTCACGTGAAGGTATAATAATTTTACACGCTGCCTGGAATACACCATCGTTCGCTATATACCGGCGACGTGGCTCCAAAATCCAATGAAAACTTTTGTAAACGTATCTGTGTATTTGTTCGATTCGTGTACGTTGTAATTTTAGCGAGTTTCCCGAACTTGAAGGGTAGCTATTAGAATCAGTTCGTGTGAAATTAGCAAGATGATGGCAAATTTTCAAGTTGAGGGATTTCCTGATCACGCTCATCGTGAAAGTGTTGGTGGGTCTCGGAGTATTTTTTTTCAGTCTCCTTGGGTGGAAAATAAGGTAGAAAAATTGTGAAAATCGTTTTGAAAAAAGGATTTCAAAAATCATCCCTCAATACTCTTTCAATTATAAATCAGTAAACTAAAAATTATCGAAAATCACTGAGAAATAGTCAGAATTGCAGCACAGGAGAAAATCAGTGAAAATTGTTTTACTGAAAACAAATTAGTGAGAAAAATCACTGGAAAATCAATGAATATTCACTGAAAGGTCAGTAAAATTTATAAAATTTTCTGGAAAATCAGTGAAAATCTTTGAAAAATCAGCAAAAATTCGCTGAAAATCAGTGAATTTTGTTGATTTTTCCTGTGCTGCAATTCTGACTATTTATCAGTGACTTTTCACTGATTCAGAATGAGAGAGTACTCAAGATAAACAAGGAAACTTTTTCGTTGCATTTCAAGTTTTTTTTTTCAAAACTGATGGAAAAGGAACTGAGCAAAATTCGAGGTGATAATACACTCTCTCATTTCAAATCAGTGATAAATCACTGATAAAGTCAGAATTGCAGCACAGGAAAAATCAGTAAAATTCATTGATTTCCAGTGATTTTCTTTCACTGACTTGCTTTCAGTGAAAAAATTTTCACTGTTTTATTACTGTGTTGCAATTCTGACTGTTTTTCAGTGATTTTTGATGAATTTCACTGATTCAGAAATGAGAGAGCAGAGTCCAGACAAACGAAACTAAATCTTCCTATAAGTATGTATCTCAGGGGGGTTCAATCCCCTTCATTAGGCTCGACAAGAAGATTTCTTATCATAAAAAGTTCTTTTTTTTTTGTTTTTCGAATATGATTTTTCAAAAAAAATTCGCCCTCGCTTCGCTTGGGCAGGATGGTAAATTGGTAATTTTTTACTGATCTTTCAAACAAATATCACTGATTTCTCCGTTAATTTCCAATTTTTCGGAAAAATAAGTAGGTAATTCAGACTGAAAGATCAGTGAAAAATCACTAATTTTTAGTTAAATTTCACTGATTCAAAAAGGTGGGATTTTACTAAATTTGATAGATTCATATTTAGAGACTATTGATTATTTATTCCAAAAATCTCGCAATTTTTCAAATTTTTTTTGCTCAAAATCTGCCTTGTGAAAATACAAGTATCTTCACCACGTTAGGTTACTCGATTTTTCATTGAATTTTGACCGCCCCTCCCCCCATTTTCCCTCGAATTCACAGCCTCTCCTTTATTTAATTTCTGGGTGCGCTTATGAGTTATGACTGAATGGAAAGGAAATAATTTTTGTATAATGACCCATTTTTTTCTCAAAAAAGACAGGGGTGGACTGAAAAAAAAAAGATCGATGTTGACACAGGCTCAACACTCAGTCTTTCTAAGTTTCCAATTTCCCATTTCTGCCATTTGATCGCAAACGAAACTGTTTTCCCTACAATTCGATTTTTTCTATGGGGAGTTCACAATCAAGCACAAACGATGCTCAATCATATTGTATCTGGACAGGCCTAAACTGTTTTTACTAAAAATGGATCTTAAAAATTTTAATTTCCTCCATTTCGTTTTAAAAATATCCTGACTCCTGGCTTAATGTTTTAATGCTTGATTACGAAATTTTAATTTATTCTCATTTCTTATGATGTAGAGAAGAAGGGGGGGGGCTAACATTTTTTGAGTGGGTTTTTGTTCAAACAAACTACATATTTTGAAGAATTGCACCAAAGAAATCGCTGTTTTAAATTTTTGGAAATTTTTCATGTTCTTCCTGACTTTTTCATTTGACCAGACTCAAATAGATAGATAATACTTATTTCAGAAAAAATTATTTATCAAAGGAAACCACAATACTTGAGGGATTAGAATGCCAATTTTTTTAATTTTTAAAAGTTAAGAAATTTTTGTCATTTTGAACCATGTTTAATACCTTCTGTCTATGAACGCCCTGAAATCTTTTAAAAACCACATCGAAAAATGAATACTTTTTGCAAAAATAAATCAGGTAATTTTTTGAAATTGTTCAGGAAAACAGAAAAATAGATGCTTCTTGGTAGAACAGTATTGCCCACTCGAGAAAGTGGTTTTGGTCAAAAAGTGAACTCGGCCTATTTTTGTATGAGCTTATTTAAATAAAAATTTGGAAGTTTAAGGATTCTTTTGAAAGTTTTGTCAGTTTTTGAAACCTCTCCCATTTTTTGTTCATAGAGACTGGTATGTTTCAAAGGAAATTATGAAATTATCCGATATTAAAGAAACAATTTTCGAGTATCTATGTAGTTGAAAGTTGAAATTATATGATGTGTTTTTGGCTTACATCCATTTATTGACGGAAGAAGAGCGAGAATTACTTTGAAAAAAGAACCAAGTGACTTGCTTCTTATATTTCTGGGGTTTGTTTTGAAAATTTTAGAAAAGGTGGAAATGATTGGTAAGAAATCGTTGTACCTACTAAAATTTTCTTGTCTGATTTTTTTTCTTGAATTTGAGATTTTGAAATATTTTGAAAAATTTGGCGGTCAAAATACAATATTTTAGCATCTCACTATAACTTTTTATTCTTTTTTTGCATTTTTGTAATTTTATGATTTTTTTCCCGTGGAGGGAGAATGAAGATTTTTACAGAAATTAAGTTACCTACGTGATATTTCAATAAAAAATAGGTATTGATATTATTATTGTAATTTTGATTAAAATCTTTTCAAATAATTTTGAATTGGGGTCTATTGAAAAATTGAGAAATAATATTGTCTTTCCGTAATTTTTTCTCTTGAACTGAGATATTTCAGTAAAAAAAAATTATCAAAAATTTGTGATCAATTTTGTATTTAATTTCTTCCCAAGTTTAATAAAAAGTCGCAAATCCACTGTCCTTAGTCAGAAACAATTTGAGATGGGGGGGGGCTCAATAAAAATTTGGCAAATATTACGAAAATTTTGCCAAATATAAATAAAATTCTTCACAATTTGTCGAATTTACAAACAAATAATGACTTGCAGTTTGCCACAATTCCAACTCCTCGTATTGATGTTATAGGTGCTCAATAAAAAAACCAAAGCATAATTCATCATTTTAACCGTAGAATCTTTTCGTTTCATTTTTTTAGAATTCGAAGATTTGGCGGACTCACGGGGAAGAAAATAATTTTGTATCTATTTTTTCATTTAAAAAAAAAAACAATGAAAAGGTAAGGGGGTTTGTCAAGTACAATTCAAATATTGAAAATGAGGAAAGCCATGGCAAAGGGTTAGAAAGTAGATCATTTCAAAACACTTAAATTCCTATGCGAAAATTTATAAATTGTATCCTACTTTTAAAAACTTTTATGCTTTTGAACTTTTTTTTTTTATTATTTCAATGAGAATTATGATTTCAATTCGTCTATTTACTTTTTGGAACCTCGTGTTTTCTATGAAAAATAGGGCATTTTTTGTACCTAGTTTTCGCGTAGCAAGCTCAACTTGGGGAAAATTTTATTTAAAAAAATAAAAATAAAGGGAAACTCGCTACTTTTAGCAGCCTTGAAGCTATATCTTTATTTTTATTACTAACTAGGTACTGTAGCAATACGACCGTCAGTTTTATGGTGAGCAATATCGTATATGCAGTTATTGAATACATAAAATAACTTCTCGTGTAAGTGTATAGCTTTTTTTCGCAATTTTTCGTTCGACTTTGGTAGGCTTAGGATTTGATTTGAAACTTTATCTACATAAATACTTGGGTATTATATAACAATTCGGTCCCATAATAATTTCAAAATTAATCCAATTTGAGACTTGAGGGGTCGAGATATAAGTGGCATAGGCCTCTGAAATTTTGATGAAAGAGGACTCAAAAGCTATAAGACCAGCAAGATCTTTGTTGGGAGAAAATTTGAAAAATAAAGCTATAACTCAATTTGACTGTGTGAAAAAATTTTGTAATGGGGATTAAGTTTCTGTTTGTTTATTTTTTTTTAACTGAATGATGCTACTGATAGAAATTGGCAGGCAATGTCAAAAGAATGTGATGGCAAAAAACGCATTTCCACTTTTCGAGGTCTTGGGAGTCGTAGCCACCCCTCTTCCCCCTATTCGACTCCCTACAAAACTGATCTCGGTCAATTTTTTAATTCTTTTCTTCTATTTCTCCCCCAAAAAATATAAAAAAATACTTACGTAATTTAGGCCTATGCGAGCAATCAATATTGAAAGGTAAATCACATTTTTCATGCTGGGGACTGAAATCATTGAACACCATTCCATCACTGCATAATCTTTCAGCTACCACTTTACCGTCGCGACATTCGTAGTATTTGTCGCACTGCTGCGCATCGGCAAAGAACCCATCGGATTCTGGACAATCACCTTCGAGCTCGGTGATGTTTTCGGCCGATTTTAAAGGTCGCGTCCTTGGTGCGATGGTAGAAGCAGCTCTTCGCGGCGCCAGTCCATTTACTGCAATCAGAAGCATAGCGAGGAGGTGCAGCTGAATTAATGAGATGCATGTTTTTCAGGAATTTTTATTGACTACGAACAAGCGGCTTGAATTTTGTTTTGTTTTTTTTTTCTCGTCGACCAGCCATATTCCGATGACCGAACGAGTATTCGCGAGAAAACACAGACCGGAATTGAAATCCTTGTCGTAAATGAACCACCTAACTATTATTTTCACCACGTTGCATTGTTGGCGATAAGAAATTAAGAGAAATGTAAACACGGTTTGGTAATTTTTCAATAGCTCATTTACGTAATACAATATAACCTTGGGATCGCATCGCAGCGACCTCCCTTTCGTCTGGTCTATATAATCATTTAATATTCTTCGTATGCCACTTCGCCGTTGTACGTATAAAAGTACGCCAAATTGGATTATTTAAAATGTTTAAATGAATTACGATTTCGCTTTTTTTTTCTCGTCTACGACAAAGTAGAAAAGCCCGGCTCGTTCCAAGTAAATGACAGATGGCAAAATTTCAATTAATTGAAATTACAAATTAGGCTTTGTATGGAGGGGAGAGTAAGAGCTGAGGGGTGAAGTCTGTGTTTTTAAGAACGTTTGACTTTGGATCGAATCTGCTGACGGTGACGTTTTTTGCTGTATTTTGCAATGAAAAAAATTAGCCTGTTTTTTTCTCGTTGAAATTTTTCTCAAATCCTTTAGTGAAGTTTCAAAGAGCTCAAAATTTGAAAGAAGATGAAATAAAAAACGCTGAAATTTGAAAAGCTTACAAAATTAAGAAATTTTTATTTTTAACTTTCCACGTTGTTCATTTTGTCTAAAACAGGTGCTGACAATTTTCGGTTTCTTTGGTGATTTGAAAGTGGTTTTAAATTTAATTTAAATTGCAAATAAAATTGAAAAAAAATCATTAAGTACCTAAAAATTGGAAACTTTTTGATTGGTATAGTCTTTTTTTAATATGAAGTAATTCAGCACCCTTTCCGTTTAAGAAATTTTCAGGGTTGTCATTTTACATGTAGAATAATTTGAAGGGGTTTCTAATTGGCTACTGCCTAATCATGATGAAAAAATACGAATGATAACACAATGATGACTCGACATTTTAAAAGTTCAAAATAATAACAAAAATGTATTTTTATTTTCTGTTCTCACTGTGTTTTCTACAGGGCTGGTGAGAACGTCGATTTGCTCTGTTCCATTCAGGAATAAATCATTTTTAAAATCAATGAATCGTTCTGGTGTTTTGTTCGAGTGAAAAATGTTTTTTATTCTGTTCTTGTTTTGGTTAAGTTGATTGTTCTGTTTCAGTTTTCAGTTTTCTAGTATCGATGTATCGAGGTATCTAAGGTCTCAGGCTTCAGTTCCAGTTCCTTCACTTTAGTTCAGTTTATGTAGTTAATCAAAAAAGTCACAAAATTGACGACTAAATGAAGAAAATTTGATGTGTCCATCTTCTATCTCATGAACTGAGTGGACTCTAGGAATTCCTTATTTAAGCATCCAATTTCACAATTTTTTTTTTAATTGAAGAGTTGATAAAATGATCTCGTACCCAGTAAAGTTAAACCATGAAATCCATCAAAAATCTATTCTTCCTTTAAAACGGCATGGTAAGTTCCAAAAATTTCAGGATAGTACTTATTAAAAAGCAAAATTTTCAAAATTTCTCTCAAGATTGAAATAAAAATTGTCAAGTCTTCAGATTTTTTGGTATCTGAGGCTCTCAATGGTCAATTTAGGTACTTGCAGGGGGGAATGGGGGGGGGGACTCTGCCAATTTCCAGTCGGCAATTTCGGCAAAATTTCGGAATTTCAAATAATTCGGCAAAATCTTAGAAATTTTGGAAAATTTAAAAAAAATTTGTATCACAAGTAATAAATAATTACTCTATTTTTTGATTAAAAATAAAATAAAAAAGAAGATAAATTGATTACGAATGGAACAAACCACACTTGATCAAGTATGGTCTTTTGGTAATTTTTAATGGGTTTACTTACTCCTCAAATTAAAATTTTTCAAAAAATTTGGCCTCGCTGCGCTCGGCCTTTTTGAATTTTTCCTTTCATAATTTTAAAATAAACCACATTCTACAAAAATGATTTTTTCGTATTTTCCCTCAAAATTATTTCAACTAATTTAATTTAATTTTTTCCTCTTAAAACTCATTTTCGATGTTTAAAAAGCTTTAGCCTCGCTGCGCTCAGCCTAATCGTATTTCTTTGTTAATGATAAATTTTAAAGTAAGAAAAAGTTGTCGATTTTTTATTCAAGTTTATTAATTTAAAAAATTGTTTTATTGCACCTTGAATTTGAGGCTTTCTAAAATTTTCGCCCTCGTTCGATTCGCTCGGGCCAAACTCATTTCTCCCATATTCACATTGAAACTATAATTTTTTCTATCAAGTAGGTACATTATAATTTTTATTGAAATTTTCCATCCTCGTTTCGTCGGAACTGGAACTAATCAACAATTTCATAGGGGTTTTTCAACTATATACAATGAAATAACTGAGAGAAAAATTTTCAGGCATGAGCAGCTTTAAGCAGGCATGGCTTCCAACAATGGAAATGTAAGGGTAAAATGCCCTTATTTTGACCACCGCACCGGCCGATTTCGACCGCTATGGATGCAATGTACCCGAAAAAATTTTCATGTTCCTTTTTCATATATGAACAATTTGAGACCAAAATGACAACTCTAGGCAAAATTAACGAAGAAAATTGAAAAAAACAAAACTGCATAGGTGAACATTTTTTTTTTACGCATTCTTTGATCTTATATTGCGAATAATATTTATAATAAATTCCATAGCATAATCGTAAATTGTAATGGTGCATGGTGTCAGATTTCGATAAAACCATCGTTTTTTAAAACAACTGGAGGTACGTAACAAAAATTTTCACAAAAGTTCGAATTGTTTGGGGTGCCCTAATCTCGACCATCTGTACTATTTTATGGGCTGTAGGTGAGTTGATTCCTAAAGAATTTTTTTTTGAAAATGACAGGCGAATTGATTCCCATTTTTTTTGGGGGGGGGGAGGTGAATTAATTCCCAACCTATTTCAGCCTATTAGCGTTACCCAAGAGATACCACGAGGAGGTTGGCTGAGCTATCTCCCAAAAATTTCAGTCTCGAAAGACCTTGTCAGTAGACGTGAGCTTAATTCAATAAATATACAAAAAAATAAATGACTTCGGAGATAAAATTTACAATTTAGTAGGCAAAAATTTTTAAAATAATTCTTTAACGAATTCCATCGGCATAATTTCTTCTCTGTCGTACCTCACCATAACTTCCTCAATAAAGGTCATCTTTTCACCCCGTTTTGTGGATTTCCTAACCGCCTTTGATCTACAGAGAAGAAATTACGCGGATGGAATTTGTTAAAGAATTATGTTTTAAATTTTTGCCAACTAAATTGTAAATTTTATCTCCGAAGTCATTTATTTTTTTGTGTATTCATTGAATTAAGCTCACGTCCACTGACAAGGTCATTCAAAGACTGAAATTTTTGGGAAATAGCTCAGCCAACCTCCTCGTGGTATCTCCTAGATAACTCTAATAGGCTGAAATAGGTTGGGAATCAATTCACCCCCCCCCCCCAATAGGAATCAATTCGCCTGTGCCTCAAAAAAAATTGAAATCAATTCGCCCATTTCTAATTTCAGGGAATCAACTCACCAACCATTTTTAAGTTCAGGGAATCAACTCACCAACTCCCATTTTATGTAATCTGTTGTTTTGAACGCGATTTTGCTTTTTCTAATTTTCACCGCGAGTTTTGGCTGTAGAGTTGTCAGTTTGGTCTCATTTTATTTATCTGTGAAAGAAGAATATGAAAAAATTATTTTCGGGTAGATTCCGCACATTGCGAACGAAATCAGCTGGTAATCGAAATTAGGAACCAAAAATTTCAAAATCGATTTTTGAGTTCCCTCAGAAAAAAAATCACAAAAAGTACAAAAAATTATTGTATCGGCTCAAAATTTTAGGAGGTGATAGAGGAAGAATCATGGTATTTTTTAAGCCATTTCCGACGTTTCTACCTCAATAAGTCTTTGATTGGTGGAAGTTTGAAAAAAGTGGTCGAAATATGGCACCCTTACCCTTATTCGAAAACTCGGTGAATGATTTCCAGGCGTGATCAATACTGAAAATTGGCCAAATCAGGTATGATCAATTGATCACCATGTTTAAGCATGATGTTACTTTTCAATTTTTTTATGTTAATCTCTAAAAATTGAATTTCTTCCTTTCCACGATGTTGCTTCACATTGTTTTTGTTGTAATCATTGCAAAAATTGATTTTTTTGAATTTTTAGTCGGCAATTTCGAACCTCATTCCCCCTCCCCAAAAATTTGTGTTCAAACCGCCTCTGGGTACTTAACTTGGAAAAGGAGAAAAATTAATTATTTTTTCCTATAAAAACGAATTTCAAAGTAAAGTACTTACAGACTATTTTTTGAACCTGGAACTAAACAGACACTTCACCCTCCCCTCCCTATTTCTATTAAAAAAATGTATTTATATAAGTTTAATAGAACTTTTAAAATTTTAATTTAGCCCTCTTCGAAATTTTTTCCCTACTTTTTCTCTTCTACCTACATACCTATCTTCCATTTTTTTCACGTCATGCCATTGTCCAAATCCCGAAAAGAAAATTCGAGACCAGATGTTTTACTGGTAATTTAGCTCCTTTCAACTATCTCTCGACAAAAGTTGAGTGTTACCAGTGTAAAAAACTTTTATTTCTGTTCGGCTAGTTTTCTACCTGCCTTCATCATTCTTTGTTGAAAGTTTTTTGTAGCAAAGTTGCCTCCCTTTTTTTTTCAGTTTTCTTTCCCAGGCCTCTGTACAAGTTTTTATAATCAATCTCGGCAGTTCTAGAATTAATATTTTACATGCGGAAATTTTCCAAATATCGGCAAATAAATTATTCATTTAGTTCAATTAGTTGGCGAAAACGGCTACGCGAAGGTATCGGTAGTACGAAACGTTCAAAAATAATTCATTTGTTTCTCTCGATTCGTTTTCCTTTCTCGATCGAGCCAATAAAACAAACATTTATTAGTTATTATCAATGGAAAACGTATAATAAAGAGGACGTGAAAAAAGGCCAGCTAGCCCTGACAAATATTCCTAAAGGAAAGTCCGGGCTAAATAATACGACTCAGGATAAGGAAAAAAGCTGTAATATTTTGAAAACCCTATACTACGACCACGGTAGAAAATTCCACTCGGTCGTTGTAAATTGTTCGAGTAATACGATGAATGAGTGACAGAAGGAGGTCGGCAAAGGGTAATCAAATAACAATAAGGTCGGTAATTTGGCGACATGGCAATTGGGTAAATATTGTAACTCGGTGCAGCGACGGAGAGTTCGACAACGATCGAGACTCTTGGCCAGTGTTGCCAAAAATACATGAAAATTTCGTATACCTAACTAACCGAATCTTTGAACAAAATATCCTGGCTTTCGATACCTTTACCTATATTTTTCTATGTAAATTACCCTTCGTCGGATAAAATTGAAAAAAAATTTGCTAATAATTTAACATACCAAAGCAAGAGCGCACCCTGTAGTAAAAAGGGTGATGTATTTATCCTTCAATTAGAAAATTTTGCTACGCTTCGTTACTCGTCTAAAGCTCCAAGAAAACAATTTTGGTTCACTGGTGTCTCTTCAATATCAACAAAGTTTTTTTGCTCTCCCTCTTCTCTTAGGCCGGATGAAGCGAACTTGTTAAGAACTCGAAATTAATTTTTCCCACGCTTTGACGTACCCCATATAACGCCGAGTGAGCAAAACTTGCGCAAAGAATAGAAATTGTTTAAAAAATTTCATTATTAGGTCTACACTCTCGTCGACGAGTGTAACACTCGTTAAAATGAAATTCTCTCGGCTAAATTTTAATATCGTCATTTTTCACGCATCACGCCTCCCTCACCCCCTTTCCCATCATTTTCGCGTCTCGAAATAAAAAATATGTGTGTAGGATTTTCAAAGAGGGAAATTTCTGCTCGACATGGCGGCGTTCGCGTATGTGTTTTTTTTATTCAATTCCAACGCGAAAGTTTTCAATCAGTTTTAATTTCGTTGCGGCGATGGCGATTGAAAAATTGATTTTGCGTGGAAATTATTTCCACCTACTTGGAGGAGTTTTCTTTTTACCAAACGGAGAGATTTTTCAGACGAGAAATTGTATCGTGGGTTTTAGGTACCTGTGAAGCGTTGAGAAAGGAAAATCTTGGACGAAATGAATGACGTTCGTATTGAAAATTAAGACGGATTTTTCTTCGTTCGAATCCGACGAGGTGTTGTTTTCAAGTTCAAGGTGGTTTCTTTAGACGGCAGCGATGACGGTGAAAAATGATTCTTTTCGACGTTTCGAATAAAATACCAAATTACGACGAAGGACGATTCTTATGCATAGAAAAACCACTCGAATGGGTGAATTTTCATAGAGGAAGTATAAATAGAGAATAGACGAGGTACAGAGTCGATGGCGCGGTGATATACGTCAAGGGGTCGTTGGAGTATATTAAATATATATTTAAGCGTACAGGATTCTATGACTACCACACCTTATGACTTTAGTTTGTATGAGAAACGTCTTAAAATAACCTATGGTCGTCGGTATTTTATTAGAAGTTCTTTTCGTATAATATTTGCGAGTAATGGCAACGAGCAGGGTCATTAGGCTGCGGTGTTATCGACATTAATGTCGAGTCTTATTTTCTACGTGTGTACGTAGCTGAGCTGTATAGCTAGGTAGAGGTACCTATATTCGTTTTTAAGTAAGCTCGACGTAATGTTTCGTTGTGTGGTATTCGATTCGCGGCGGCCATGAAATCGAATATTTTCGTTTTTCCTTGGCGAAGGTAAATGGGAAAATTCTTCGGAACGGAAATACGCACCTAGTTCGATTGGAGGCGAAGGAGTGAGATGGAAAAAGGGACCAAATCGACTCGAAATATGCCGACGGTGCCGAGTCGTCAGCGCCGCAGTACACACGAGTTCGTGCTAGAAAGCCATTATAAATAAACAAAATATCGACGAAATACTCAGAGCTAATATTAATTTTGTCATCGAAAGATATACATTTGAAATGTAGGTTACCTTGTTGTTATCTGATTTAATCAATGTTACATTTTCTAGCAAAAAAAAGGTCATCTTGGCGTTCCGACGCAGGTGGCGGCGACGTCGATAAAAAGACACCACCAATAAGAATCAACTCGACCGAAGTCAGGCGAACTTTTCAATCTAATAATGATAGTAACGAGCTCGAAATTAATTTTTATTTCAATTTACCGGCGTGTCGAGGTTTTAATTTTAATAACGTCGAAGCGCCGAGACCATGATTTGTGTCTGCGTTTAGTACTGACTTATGAATTTTTTACACGTGCAGCTCAAAACGAATCTAACGAAGTGTAGCGTGATGGTGTTTTTTTTATATGAAATCGATTAAATTCAATTTGAATACGAGATATTTTCCACCCAGTGGTTGGTAACATTGACTTTTGATTGAAATTTGTATTTTTAGGGAATTTCAGGTTTCGAATCGTTCGCGAACGGTTGTGTGGTTTTTGAGAAAATCGTTCGTGAACGAAATTGAACTGCGCTCATTGGCGGTTATTTGATAAAATTTTCATCTCGAATCATTCGCGAACAATTCACACATTTTTGAGCGAGTCGTTCACAAACGACATTAAACTATGTTTAGAGGCAGTCATTTTGTCAAATTTTCATTAATGAATCTTTTGCAAACAGTTGAGTCGTTATTGAAAGAATCGTTCGCGAACGAAATAGAAACAGTGGGACAATTCGCTATAATTTTTTGTAATTACGAAAATCATTCTTGAATGACAGAAAGACAGAATCATTTTCGAGTAAATCGCATACTTACAGAGGGAGTTATTTTTTCGAATATTCAGTCATGAATCATTCGCGAACGACTGAATATTTTTGACCAAAAAGTTTCAAATGAAATTGAACTATATTTTGAGGAAATTCAGTTGAATTTTTAGTTACGAATCATTCGCGAACTACTGAATCATTATTGGGTGAATCGTTCATGAACGAAATTGAACCCTGTTTTATTCTAAAAAATCATCTGATTAATTCCACAGCTCGACAGCTCCGAAGTCCGAATAATTCTCGAATAACAAAGTCATGACTCATGAGTGAATCATCGTGAACGAAATTGACCCGTTTTCAAATGGAAACATTCTGTCGAATTCTCAGCTATGAATCATTCGCAAACGACTGGGCCATTTCCGAGAAAATCGTTCACAAATAAAATTGGACTACATATAGCCTATTTATTTTGAAGAGGTCGCGCTTGCTAAATTTTCGGTTGCAAGGTTCTCGCCAATATCTGAGTCATTATTGATCGAATCGTTCACAAATGAAATTGAGCCATTATCAGATAGAGTCATTCTGTAGAATTTGGTATGGGCCATTCGCGAACGATATGAGTCATTTCTAAGTAAAACGTTCATGAACAAAAATGGACTATATTCTTAAAAAGTCATAAAGTAATGTGATTGAATTTCAAGTTTCGAATCATTTACAAAATATTTGAGTCATTATTGAACAAATCTTTCGCGAAAGAAATGCAAACATTTTCAGACAATTCGCTTTGATTTGCAATTATAAATCATTTATGAACGATGAGGTCATTTTCAAGTGAATCGTTCACGAATGAATTTTATTTTCAAATTTATGTTTTTCTTAATGAAAAACCATTCGCAAACTACTGAGTCATTTTCAAGGAAATCGAACGCGAATGAAATTGAACTCTGGTTAAAGGCAGTTATTTGATAAATATTCAGTTACGAATCATTTACGAACAAAAGTAATCCGTATTGAGAGATTTGTTCGCGAACTAAATGATAGTATGCTCAATTGCTAATTCTGTTTGATTGAATTCGAATTTAAAATGTCATAAATCAATTCAGTCGTTTCCGAACAACTCGCCAGTAAATAATTTACCTTTTCGAATCCAAATCACAATTGATGATTTCATTCGCTGGGAGTTTGGAGCCTACAAAAAAAAGTCGTTTCAATAAATTAGGATCTGGGGAAATTTCTAACTCTATTTTTAAAGATTTCAAGTGATTTACATAATTATTTCAAATTTATGTTAAGAAGAAATTGCAAATTGAGTATTTTAGTCAAAATGAATAATTTTAACTTTTTGATATATATCAAATTGAAATTTCCAAATTTTGGACATTTGTTCACAAAGGACAATTATTTAAAATGTTATCAATATTAAAGTTAAACAATAGGCGTTTAATTTCAAAATCGCCAAAATTTCACTTTCATAATCCAAATCACAATTGTGACTTATTTGTCTGATTTTAAGCTTTAATTTTCTTGAAAAATTTACTCATTTTTTCAAAAGTTTGTGATTTAAAAAAAATATCTGGCCATGTTTTCAGAAGGTTGCCAATTTTTCAAGATATTTTATGATTTTTTGAGTCATTGGATCCTTTGGCATTGGTTAAGGTATGTTTAAAATTATACATATACAGTTTTAAAGGCTCTGATGTTTCGTCGGTCCCAACGAATCTTCACTGGTGTATTAAGAACCCTTTGCCTTTGCCTCCTCTTGTCGTTATCTCTGTTGATGACTTTTTTTTTTTTTGCGAAAAACTCCTACATTTCTTCTTAATAAAAATCTCATCTGAGTTGGAAATTTTCAATTTTCAGCCCTCCTCCCTTGATAATTCGATTTTAAGTTAATCCCTGGAAAAGGGAGTAGAAAAAATCAATCAAGATATGTTCGTTCGCGAACGATTCGTTGGAGAAAAATTCTAGATAGACGGTTTGATGATTGCATTTCAAGTTTTGAGATGCACTAAAATCTAAAAGTCAATTTTCGAACTTGTAAAATATCACCGATTCTTTCGTTTATTACAAAATTTACTGGAGTTTTGATAGTTTTTTAACTGATTCAGAGATGATTTTTTTTCACTGATTCAGCAGTAACTCAATTTTGCCGATTTCAATCAGTCAGTTTTAACTGCAAACCAGTAAAATTGACTGAACAACATTCACAGTGAAAAAAAAAAATCAGTTAAATTCGTTAAATGAAAAAAAATTACTACTGAAACAGTGAATGAAAATTACTGAAATTTACCTAGTTTTTTAACTGATTCGGAAGTAATTTTTTTTACTGGATGAATCAATAAAATTATATTTTTGCAGTGAATTTGGCAATAACATGATTTTGACGATTTCATTCAGTCATTTTCACTCAATTTTAACTTTAAACCAGTGAAGATTAACTGATTCAAATTAAGACGATTTTTTTTGAAATAGGTTATTCTCTTGACAAACGCCGCTTTATTGAATCGATTGATTTGAAAAATTCATCTTAGCACAGCAATAAAGCCAATGAGAAAAATTATTTTACGTAGGCTCGTTCAAAAAGAACCACCCGGAAAATACAATCTCGTTCACGAACGATTTGCTCATATACTGGTATATTTTCAATCGATTTAAAATATTTGTAATGCATTACACGAAATTACCACGGAGAAAAACTTTTCAAACCAAAACTAAAGCTCTGTATAAAAAAGACCTGTATATTCTGTGCTTCGGTAAACTATTCATTTTTTATGAAAATCAGTGCTACCAATAATTCCCCCAACTTTAAAAACCACGAATGGAAAATTTTTCTGGTTTCATCGAAATTGCTCGAATAGAAAATAGGTATCTAATGTTAATAATTTCAAGTACTTTAATAGTTCTTGTATTGTAAAGAAAAGTATAACAGGCAAAGTTTTCGTTTTATACAAAGTGCTCTTTTTAAGTTCAACTTTGAATAATGAATCGTTGCTATTTAGTCGAAAGTTGGAGTAAGAAAGTATGAAAGTGAGTCTCTTTTATAAATTGTGAATTTCATTATTATTACGTTTAAAACTCGTTATTTTTGTTTTTTTTTTCAATTATGTAATCTTCGTATTGAGGTAAATTTGGTACATTGCGATTTTGCCCGATTCTTAGCGTCGAATATGGTCTGCGATTCTGCGAACGTGCAAAAAAACCACAAATCTTCAAACCGCTGTCCTACTTTTAATGGTTTACTTGTATAGAAATGGATTGTATCTATGTACGACGGATAAAAAGGTTTATAAAAACGTGTTAGCTTATCTTGAGCATCAACTGTACCTATGTACGGTTCGAAATGAAGCAACTATCGATCAGACAATGTAAACAAGAAAATTCGCAATGTAACTCGTTAATACGTGTGTACCATGGAAGAAGATCCGAGGAGTAGTGTTCAAACAAAGATAAAGAACGTATTAAATTCAGTTCTGCGTATTTTTATCAAACTGCGAGTACTACATGTATGATGTACTTACACGTACATAGCTAACATACAATCGATAATTAAAATTTACGCGTGTATAAAGTGGAAAAAATTTTATTACTTGGAATAGACACGGTATTCTGTTCGAATCAAGGAAATTGCAAAGCTCGCATCGTTTTTGTAAATTACTTCGTGTCATGAAACTATGAAGGAACTTTTTTTTCGAAAAAATAAAGTTGTGCTAAGTTTTATATATTTTCCTGTTTTACAGCGTGGATGAAGGGTGACCTTTGGCTGGTGGCGGGGTGAGCTAATGTGAAGTTTTATATACCCTTTATTAGCACACGACTATGTGTAGGTTGTAGGTAGATGCTAACTCCGACACGTAAACAAGAATTACCTATTTCGTTCGACCGAGACGTTGAAATAAATTCGCTAGAATCTCGGAAAGATATCCAAGTTTTTTCCCATGCGGCAGAGGTGATTCGAAATACATTTTTTTGGGAGGGAGGGGGGAGAGGTATGAGGTTCAAAAATAAATGCCGAATATAAAATTCAAAATGCCGAAGAAAAATTCAAAAATTCGAGAATTTTTTGCAATGATTACAGCAAAAACAATGTGAAGCAACATCATGGAATAGTATAGTCATTTTAGGAGTTGGCCCCCAAAAATTAAAACCTGATTTTTTTCGCGTTTTACGTTCGCAATGGTCCACTGCACAACATACTAAAATGGAAACCCCACAACCCTCCACTATCCCCAGGGGAGGGGTAAATGTCTGCTAAAAACCGGTTTTTCGTGAATATCTCCTCAAATAAGCCTCAAAATTGAAAAATGGTTATGAACAATCTTGTTCTACGTGTAATTTCCTATCAGAAAGTTTCGGTTTTTTTTTCAAAAAAACTCACTTCTTTGACCAAAAATTAAGGGTAAAAATCACCTATTTTTCAACAATTTATAGCATTTTTTGAAAAAATCGAAACTTTTGTGAATATCTCCTCAAATAAGCGTCAAAATGGAAAAATGGTTATGAACAATCATGTTTTACGTGTAATTTCCTATCAGAAAGTTTTTGTTTTTTTTTCCGAAAAATCTCACTTCTTTGATCAAAAATTAAGGGTAAAAATCACCTATTTTTCAACAATTTATAGCATTTTTTGAAAAAATTGAAAGTTTTGCGAATATCTCTTCAAATATAAGCGTCAAAATTGAAAAATGGTTATGAACAATCATGTTTTACGTGTAATTTCCTATTAGAAAGTTTTTGTTGTTTTTTTTTCGAAAAATCTCACTTCTTTGACCAAAAATTAAGGGTAAAAATCACCTATTTTTCAACAATTTATAGCATTTTTTGAAAAAATTGAAAGTTTTGCGAATATCTCTTCAAATATAAGCGTCAAAATGGAAAAATGGTTATGAACAATCATGTTTTACGTGTAATTTCCTATCAGAAAGTTTTTGTTTTTTTTTTCGAAAAATCTCACTTCTTTGACCAAAAATTAAGGGTAAAAATCACCTATTTTTCAACAACTTATAGCATTTTTTGAAAAAATCGAAACTGTAGTGAATATCTCCTCAAATAAGCGTCAAAATGGAAAAATGGTTATGAACAATCATATTTTACGTGTAATTTCCTATCAGAAAGGTTCATTTTCTTTCGAAAACATCCACTTCTTTGCCCAAAAATTAATAATGCAATAACCTCCCTTATAATTAACGGTAGGGGTTGAAATTCTTGCCGTGACTTTTTTTGGAATACCCTACCAGCATGTATAAAAAAATTACTCTTCACTGGTATAATTTTGGGTACTTTCAAGTTTCAATTTTTTCAAAAAATGCTATAGGTAAATTGTTGAAAAATAGGTGTTTTTTACCCTTAATTTTTGATCAAAGAACTGAGTGGTTTTGAAAAAAAAAAAACTTTCTGATAGGAAATTACACGTAGAACAAGATTGTTCATAACCATTTTTCAATTTTGAGGCTTATTTGAGGAGATATTCACGAAACCCCGGTTTTCAGCAGACATTTACCCCTCCCTAGGGGATAGTGGAGGGTTGTGGGGTGTCCATTTTAGTATGTTGTGTAGTGAACCATTGCAAACGTATGTAAAACGTGAAAAAAATCAGGATTTAATTTTTGGGGGGTTTGGTAGGTACATTTTTTCTCTTATTTGCTCGGACTAGAAAGGGGAAAACACAATTTTTAGAGATCAACGTAACAAAAACTTGAAAAGTAACATCGTATTCAAGATTAGCTCAATTTTTAATCTTGCTCATGCATGCCTGGAAATTATTCCTTAGTTGAAAAAGCCTATGAAATTTTCTTAGCCTACTCAATTTAGACGATTAAAGTTTCAACGTGAACACGAGAAAATTTTAAGTAGAAGACCTTAAATTCAAAATGCAATAAAACAATGTTATAAATTAATTAACTTGAATAAAAAATCGGCCAATTTTACTAAAAAATTATTCGATAAGAAATACGACAGGGCCGATCGCCGCGAGACCGAAGCTTTTGAAAAATTTGATTTCCAAACGTCGAAAATGAGTTTTAATGAGAAAAAATTTGATAAAATTAGTTGAAATAATTTTGAAGAAAAATACAAAAAAAATCATTTTTGTATGATTTGGATTGTTTTGAAATTATGGAAGAAAAAATTCAATAAAGCCGAGCGCAGCGAGACCGAAATTTTTGAAAAATTTTGATTTGGAGAGTAAGTAATTTTAGAGTTGGATTGTGATTTCTGAAAGAGGACAGGAAACTTGAAATTTTAAAAGGCTCAGTTTTCCATTACCTACTAATGCTGCAAAATTTCCAAACATTTTTTTAATTTGCCGAAATTTCTAAGATTTTGCCGAATTACTTGAAATCTCTGAAATTTTTCCGAAATTGCCAACTGAAAATTGACTGGGGGGGTATTATACCCTCGCTCCAATACCTACTATCGCGACGTTCCTGCCCTAACGCAGTAATAAGTTAGTAAATATCTTTCTTATTGAATGGCCACGCGAATTGGAAAAACTTGGCGTCTTATTTACAAAGGAAAAAAAGGTACGAGGAGGTATAAATGTATCACTTCGGAACTCGAAAGCGAATGGTTTGGCTTCGCGTAGGCATATTGTTGAACTGGCATGTAACCATGTTAAGTTTACCTCAGCGAGTTGAAAGATACTGTCATGATATACATTTCAAAACTAATACCTACATATTCTGACGAAAAGACTTATCATATTTCGTTTTCTGTGTGGTGTTTACCGCAGGATCAATATCGATGATGGGGAAATACCGACGACGTCGACGATACCTACTAATTTACAAGATGTTCGTATTGTCAAGCTAGCGGTTGGAAGACAGAATACACATCGGAACCAAGAATAACGCGTTTTCGGTGAGTGCCAAATATCGATCAGAATATTGTGTAATTTGATACATATGACAGCCATTTACCAGCAATGATAATGTCTCTCTTGAGGTGAAAACATGTAGGCGGCGGAGATGAAAAAATTGTGTTTTTAAACGCGACCGCCGCCCGATAAAGTGCTCCAATATCGTGTTCGAAACAACTCTAATGGATCATAGCGGGAGGTTCGGGTTAGGGATAAATATCGCCTTAGTAACGTTTTACACAAATTCCAGCCCAGAGAAAAATTTTCACTTTGGTCGCTGCGAAAATCAATTTATCGAGTGTATTCAACTCTCTTCGAACGGATTACCTTGAATTTGAGACGATTGGTGGAAATTTTCACGATAGTTATGCAAACCACTCGAATCGAGTGCTTCGGTTTTGATTAACTTTACTCCGAAGCTTTTTAACACACGTTTTGTAATTCACCGGGCTACGAATTTAATTCACCCGCGATGAGAGAATCGAGCTGTAGATATTTTGTTAAATAGGCTCGCTGGATTGTAGTACCTTTTGTGTGGCATGTTTTCGTATTTTTATTGTTTTTACGAGGAATTTTGGAGTTCGTCTGCGTAATTGAGGATTATTTTCAATTTGGCATTTTTTTCTGTGATGATGGAGGTCAAATTTGTATTCAGATGGGTGATTTATTCGCAAAAGTGTGTAAGTGGTTTGAGAAGAGGCAGGTACCTGCTACCTACGTATTAGTGAACAGCCTATCGTTGATGTGAAGATTGAATTGACATGGAACAAGCTTTTACTAAGTTCAGCCCTAGGGAAAACAAAAGAACAATCCAGCCTCTATTTTGCCTGATGCAAGGATATAAGCGAGAAAAACGAAAATGTGATTTTACGAAGAAAATAATTACTTAACGTGGGTAATTGTTACAGAAGGGAAGAGGGATATCCAATTAGAAAATTATTTTCTAAAAATTGGACAGAAATAATTTTTCATTAAATTTCGCGATTTCTGATTTTTTTTAATTTTTTAATTTCTTTTTTTAACAAAAATGGAGAATATTTTTCCAAAGTGAACCAAATATAAAAATCGTATATGAGATGTAGTCGAAAAGAAAAGAAACATTGTAAAATTGAGCCCCCTCCTTAAAATATCTGGTTGAATGAGTGTCCCCTTAGAAATCATATTTGACTCTTCATGGTTGCCACTAGTTGGAAAAAACGGTAAGAGACGAGTAATTTGTTTCAATGAAAATATCAAATTTTTCCAAGCCCTCGTTTCACTCGGACATATGAAACTTGAAATAGGAGACTGGATTGAGGATCTCGCCTCTCAGTGTGATGTCAGATTTTCATGGTGGCCAAAAATCATATCAGGGGTTTTGGGTGTATTGAATTCATTTTTCAACTCATTTTGACCCCGAAGCCCATGAGGGGGTCGGGGAGAGGCTTGAAAATCAATTTTTGGAATTTTTCGAGTGTGGTATCAAAATCTACGTTTTTTTGCCTTCTGAATTCGATTCTGGCATTATTTTTTCAAAAAAATTCGAGGGGAGTGGGAAAGGGGGCTTAATCTCTAATTTCTAAAAAGAAGGCGCACCTTTCCTTCAGGACTAGAATGTTTAAAAAATGATACTTCACTTTTTGAACGCCCTTTCAGTAAAAATTTCACTGATGTATTTACATGTAATTATCAGTTTCCTTTATAAAAATACAACTTTAGTCAATTCTTTTCGTTTCAAAAACAGGATCGTCTCTAGTTTTCCAATCAGTACGTAATTTTTTTCGGTTATTCTAACCCCAAGAGACTACCTAATTTTTCTCAATTTTTTTCAATGAAAAGTTGTTAATATGACTCGTTTGAATTTTACGAAGTCGATGAGAACAGAAAAGGGGTAGAAAGATTCGTTTGTACGAGCCCAACATTTTTTCAATAAACTAGGCGAAAGTCCAGAAAACATTGGACTCTTTTAATAATTATTCGATTGTACATATAAAAATTTCAAATGTACTCTAATCAACACCGAAAGACACAGTAGCTCAAATATTCTTCAAAGAATTAAAAAAATTCTGAAAAAAATAGAGCAATTTTTGGAAAAATTTTTGTCAATAAGTCTTCTAATAAATGGAAAATTTTATTTTTAAAAGGTGGAAAATTTTGAAAAAGTTTGTTAAAATAATTTTAGTTCCGCATAATTTTGAAGATTTTGGGAAGATTTAAAAAAATTGGCAAACTTGATTCGGGATTGAGATGTACCTATACCTAGGTAGCGCTATTGTGCGCTCGTTTGAGAATGGTCGATGTAGAAGAAATCATCAACATAATGTTTATACAGGAACGTTTTGTTTTTATAAAATTTCTCGAAAACGACATCTTTGTAATTTTTTGTCTGAATAGCATTTAAAGATAATTTAATTTACCTTAAATTCAATTCTTACAAAAAATTACGTATCTGCCACTGTTCTCGAGAAATTTGTAAAATAATACATAGAACGTTCTCATATAAACGCTATGTTTTCAATTTGATCCCTCTTCACCCCGCTCCACACACCACGCTACGTTTCACGCGTCAATCCCGAATAGCAAATAACAATAAAATGTTATTGAACTAAATTTTACATTCTATGTTGAAAAATATGTTGAAAATGCAAAAATCGATCGCTTACCTATTGCTCGAACTGCAATTTGTAATACTTCTGCAATAGTTAACATTCGTAATAAAAATTATACTACATGCATGTTTCAAGATGAAAAGGTGGGGGGGGGTTAAAAATTTGAAAAAAATTCTTGTGCTGCAACCAGTCTCACACTATGCTTTCGTCAGCTCTGTTCATTTTCCAAGTTCATATTCTAATAATTCAAATGTGATTTTTCCAAATTAGAATGGAAAATTGTTAATGTGGGGGGGGGGGGGAGTTGATCAAAATCAGTTGGGAGGAGGGAAATTAATTACAAAAATTCTGGATGAAAATATGTTGAGACCTCCTTATTACTTTCCTCTTTTCCCATACACCTGTATAAAGGTCAAAACAATTAAGAAAACATTTTCCAGCTTACCCACTTGGTTTTTTTTTCTTTTTTTTAAAACAAAATACATTTTTTCATGATTTTTTTCAGTTTTTTCATCTCTTTTCTATTTTAAATATTTTTGTTGCAATTTTCTATTAAAAAAGGAATTTTCCAATCTCAGAGCATTTATCATCATAATTAAACAAATTATTTCATATGTACATATTATTCTGTTGACTGAAGTTTGATATTTCATCGAAATTTTGTCAGTTTAAAAAATAGTAAGGCCTTACTTACCTGAAAAATCTTTCAAATTTCAAAATTTTGGCATAGACCTGCCGTAGAAATATTCTAAATTTTTCAAAAAAATTTCGAATTCAATCCAAATTTATCGAATTACCGATTGTGAAGCCTTTAGGATCTGAGTATTTTGCCTGGAACGTAACATCGAGCAAGGAAATGATGACGCTCCAGAGCCGTTTTTGAAATAACAATTTTTCAAACGCCCGATGTTTAAAATGGCATGGAAGTTGAACTTAGGGCAATAAAAGTGCTAACAACTTCTCTATAAACTCAAAAGACGATGACAAATTTAAATCGGGGTGGTGGAAGGGCATACGATATCCCTACGTCAGGCATCATAGCGTGGTTACTTTTTAGTAACTTGGTTACTTTTTTCGAGAAAAGTTACTTTTGATTACTATTTCCACTTCAAAAGTTACTTTGGTTACTTTTTACCTCTAAAAGTTACTTTTTTCCAAAATTTCTCAAAAAATTTACCTTTTTTTCACAATTTTTCTCTAAAAATTGTTTTTTTAAGCGTAAAGTGTCTGATTAGTTTCGGTTTAGTCGAGTTTTGGAGACTTTTTTGTTTCAAAAAATTTCGCCCTCGCTCCGCTCGGGCAGTACATTGATAACTCTGTTTCTTGAATACACTATCATTCCCTAAATTTGAATCAGTCAAAATTGGTGTATTTTCATTCTCTTGGTGAAGTATAGTGAAATAATTTTCATCAAAAACTAGAGATTTTCACCCATATTTCAGTCAAAACTCCAATCAATTTCCAATTTGTCAAATAAAAATCAGTAAGTAATTTTGATTAATATTTCAATGAAAAATCACTGATTTTCATATAAATTTACAGGGTAGGTAGGCTAGATACTCACTTTTTTTTTACTGAATTTTGACACACCCTCATTTTTTTCAAATTCTTCCCCGCCCTTGCATAATGTCTGATTAAATCCCGGAGTCGAGCAGATTCAATCCAAACTCAATAGAAAAATGAAATTTTACCTCAAAAGTGTTCAGAGAAGTGCATTTTATTACTCTTCAAAAATAATTTTTCTTATTTCTTACATTAGAATATAACTTTCTAAATCTACATCAATCAAGTTTTATAAAAACTCTGCCTTTTTGAACCCATAAAATAATTTTCATTGATATTGCAATCAAAAGTCGTTGATTTCTTAATAGATTTTCAATTAATCAGAAAAAAATCAGTAACTTTGACTAAACGATCAATGCGAATTGCGAATCACTGATTTTCATTTATATTCATCTCACTGATTCAGATTTAGAAAATTCTCGCAATTTTTCAGTTTTTCTTTTGTTTTTTTTGTTTTTTTTGTTTTTTTTTTGTTTGTTGGGTTCGGACTACGAGGTCCATTAGCCCAGTTCAAATGTCAACGCAGCATTAAACACGTAAGTTAGAATCGAATCCTTTCGCTTTTATCTGTATTACATTTTTTCATCTGTCCACTGAAATTAACCTGACTTTACGAGCACTACTGTAACAATAGATTTTGAAGTTTGTTACGAATTTTTACCCCCCCCCCCACCCCTTTTTCCTCCACTTCTCAGCCCCTCCCTTACATAATTTCTGGGAGCGCTTTTAAGTTATAATAATTGCATTAAGTACATGCATGTTTTTTTTGTTTGTTTTTTTTTACAAATTTTACCATTAAAAATTGCGTTTTTGGTTACTTTTTGGTAATACATTGGTTACTTTTTTTCCCAAATTGGGTTACTAAAGTTACTTTTTTCCTACCAAATTTCACTATGATGCCTGCTACGTTTAATAAACTTTTTGAAATGTAGAAATTGGTATGGACTGGTGTTTAAAATGTTATGTAATCCTACTGACCCAAAAACAATTGAAAAAAATGAACCACGGGTATAGTAATAGTCATTTACATCTTCAGTGTGAGGTTCAGCCTTCTTTCGTACTGTTGCGTCAAATAATTCATATAATTGTGATTTTGTTCATGCTCGAGCTAAACGAGGACGAAAATTTAAAAAATTGAATGTTAAATGCCCAAAAAATGTGTTTTTTCATGTTTTAATGCTTTGAAAATCCCTAAGTATCTGATGTAATTTGGGGAGAGGGGGTACAAATGATACTTTGCACCACGCCAGAATTTCGAGAGGGTGCAATACACCATTCTGATATCGAACATTTCAACCAATATCTGATGAAATTAATAATACCTATTAAACATAGGTAGGCGTTTTAACATTTAGAAAAAATAACAATATCGGAAATACAAATAATAACGGTTGAATGAGTATTTTTTCAAGTATACCTACGCCTATCTCTATCTGCGTGTTAATACGTTTACATGTACCTACGTTAATCATTCACTCAGCTGAAAATCATCCGATATTGGTTGACTGATTAAATTACCGCGAATAAATGTCGAATTCGAATAAACCTGCACATCTCATTTGGAAAAGGGTTCGAAAAAAAGAAAGAAACAGACTTTAACATGCAGAAAGAAATGGAAAAATAGGAAAAAAAACTCGCACAACCCACGGATTTGACGAAAATGTCACAGCCTTCGGTTATACACCACGTCACTGGGTAAAAAGCCAATTGAAGCTATGTGAATTGTCCTTTCGAAGCATGATAGATATACAAATTGAATATATTCGCGGACATCGTAAGCTCGACATTTCGCCCACATCACGTAACCCAGAAAGGGTAGAAATCAAAGCTTTGATGTGATTGATAGAAAGAGACAACGGTGGCGAGGAGGGGAAAAAACTGGGAATTATTTATTAAGATGGGTGTTTTGTATGTTAGATGTACCATTAATACAGTTCACGTACGTACCTGTCTAATTAACGTCAAATGTACCTGCAGGCATGTGATATTAATAATCGAAACTATTGTTAATGACATAGACAATATCTATTAATTAGACTGTATTTCATTAATTTTCACGCCATCTTCTCCATAAATGAACATTCGTGACAAGTTGATAAAATTGTTTCGAACTAATTTCAAATATTCTCCGCTCCGCATTCGTATAAATATACCTACGAATACGCAGAATGGAAAACATTAATTAACCTATTGTATTCGCCGGTGTAATTTTACTTATTTAACATTTGTAAAATTTCGTGTAATTTCGTACATATCTCTGGTGCAAGAATGTCTTCGAGGGATTTCGTAGGTACTTATTCAGCAATGTTCCGAAGACTTTTTCCGGAGGGGGGAGGAGGAGTTGAATATATGAAAAGCCCAATTCAAATTTTCTATTTTTTCAACTACGTATCGATACCTACACCAATAAGACTTTTTTACCCTCCCACATTGCTCCTTTCTTACTACGTACCTATCTATACCTACTCAGCGAACATTAATGAAAATTTTGAAAATTAATTAATTTAGGCACGAAACAGTACGACTTTTTTGGAGGCGGGTGGATGGCACAAATTTTCCAACCGAAATAAATTTTAAAGGAGGTGACCCCTCCCCTTTCATTCATTTCATTGGTTATTCAAATCAGTAATTGTTTCGAACCTGTTACTAATTTCATCATAGTTGAAAAGACCTACCTAAAATTGTCTACGTGGAAAATTTCAAGAAAAATTATAATTTTATAGATAAAATTTTGTAGTTTCTGTGTAATCATGAGGAGCAAAATTTGGCCCGAACGAAGAGATGGCGAAAATTTTATAAAATCTCAAATTCAAAGTGTAGAAAACAATGTTTTGGATTAATAAACCTACATAAAAAATCCGCCACTTCTACTAGCCAAGTACATCGAGGCCAAAGCTTTTAAAAAAATTTGATTTCCAGGGATCTAAAATAAGTTTTAAAGATAGAAGATATAATAAAAGTTGAAATAATTTTGAGGAAAAATACGAAAAAAATTTTTTTGTAGGATTTGAATTAAGGGAACCTGGGGCAGGATGCACCATGTGGGACAGGATGCCAATCGAACTATTGTCGTCTGTGATGTGGTTGCAAATTGTTTTCTGAGTGATTGGTAGATTGGTAACATTATTACACAAAACAGGAAAAAGTTCCATGAGTTATTCTCAATAATGTAATTTTGTGTTGTTTGCGTAAAATTTTCAAAATGTCATTTTAACATGCTTCAATTAATATTTTTGTGATATTTTTTCCAGAATATCACATTTTTACTTTAATTTTCAGATATAATCAAAAATTTGCCAAAAAAAAGTCGAAAAATATACTTAGGCAGCAGAAATTATGATTATGGAGGTTTTAGAACCCCTCTTTTCAACGGCGGTTTTGGAAGGGAAAATCTGAGGAAGTCAGAAATTTAAAAAACTCAACATTAAAAATATATTTTTTGTACGAATTTATTTTAAAAACATTCGAAATAAGAATTTCATGTATTTTGTGTGATTGGAAGTTATTTTCCATGGTGAGGGAGAGTAGTGAAGGATAATGTTCGATCGATAAACGATATTGATCCTCCACTGAAATCTTCGCTTTTGCTCCGAAAATCCCGAATTGATTTCATCAGTGAAATTTTCTCAACATTTTTCAAACTTTGATTTTTTTATCATTTTTTTAAATTTCTTATGAAATATGTATTTTCCAACTGTAATTTTTCAATTCAAATTTTCTCAAAATTTTTAATTTAAAATTTTTTAAAATTTCCTCTAATTCGATTTTTTTTATAATTTTAAAATTTGTCCTCAATTTTTGTTGACCTTGGAATTTTTGAAAAAATTTCAACCACATGTTTTTTAAAATTTCTTTTGACTAAATAATCGGATGGCATTTTTATCAGAGTTGAAAAAAATTGAACTCAGAAATTGGAATAAATTTGGACATTATAGATCGTTGAAATTTCGTTTTTGGCAAAAAAAATAAATTTTTTCTGGATACATTTTACAAAAAATTGGTACCTATTACGAATAACCTCAAGTTTGAAAAAAATCAATGGAAGTCTGACTTCCCTAACTTCCCTTGGAAAACCGCCTCTGCCTCTTTTTAAAAATTACACTTTTTTAAAAATCTGTGATATCCACATCGGATAATATACTTGAGTAAATTCGACAAAAAATCATGAATTTTCATCATGTCTTTAATCTATACTGCATGCATCTTGCCCCATTGCATAAAGGGCAGTATGCAAAAAAAGTGAATTTTTTTTAACCTATAGGGTTGAGCATAAGCGCACTCAAGGGAGGCTTAGGGGGCTCGGATCCCCCCCTCCCTGAAGCTCAGCAAGGAGATTTTTTATCATAGAAATGCCAACGAAGAGTTCGATTTTTTTTTAAACTGTCTCGCTCGGGCAGTATTTCAGTTACTAGTTCTTGAATAAACGAATAAACCAACCACTCTAATTTGAATCAGTTAAATTTGTGAAAATTCTGTCTTTTTAAATCAGTGAAATAATGTTCATTGAAAATTAGTGATTTTTCACTGAATTTTCGGTCATAAATTACTAATTTCTCAGTCTATATCCCATTTATCAGAAAAAATCAGATAATTTTTCAACTTTTTTTCACTCAAATTTGTCTGTATGTATTATCTGCCTACTGAAAATACCCTATTTACTCCAGCCCCACTGAGATAACAGGTTACTTCATTTTTTCATTGAATTGTGACCCCCCCCCCCCATCATCCGCCATTGTTTCTCAAAATCTGAGAGCGCCCCCTTACACAATTTCTGGGTGCGCTTATGAGGTTGAGGTATGTACCAAATTGGATTTTTTTTCAGAGCACTGAAAGGTAAAAGTTTAAACTTCAATTTGTTACAGAAATCAGACAATTAGCCCAATTTGAATAGATTTGGCGAGCCATTTGATCCAAGTTGGTACATCCTGCTACGGGATCCCTTATTTTAAAACTATGGAAGGAGAAATACAATAAGGTCAAGCGTAGCGAGGTCAATGTTTTTGAAAAATTTGATAGCTTTTATATATTTTTTTCTCTTTTTCAAGTCATAACTCTTCTCCATCGCTAGATGAAAAAAAAATTACAGGACGTAAAATATTCAGTTTTCAATTCTCTACAACTTTTATTTCAAACTTTTTTCGATATTTCCACTTCTTGATAACCGGTTATCGACTTGGAAAAATGATCATCCAAAGAAACTACCGATTTCACAAAAAAACTTATTATTTTACGATCTATATATTTTTTTTCATCTAGCGATGGAGAAGAGTTATGACTTGAAAAACAAAAAATTATATCAAACCCTTTCTACGACAACTTCTTTACATTTCAAGATGGAAAAAAAGTTATGAAACAAAAAATGTTCATTTTTTAATTCTCTACAACTTTTGTTTCAAACTTTTTTTCATATCTCCACTTTTTTGAATATTATTGACAACTGGTTCGAAACCGCTGGACCGGTTTCAATAAAACATATCACATTTTAATCGCGCCAGTGCGTAGACTTTATTTCAGTAAAAAAACCAGATCCCTATTTTTTGACCCAAACCGGTTTCTCAATTTGTGGGCATCTTATTGGTCGGTCTGAAAGTTTGATTATCTATCTTCAATGTCCTCGACGCCAGGAACACATTGATGTTTGAACCGTCTGATATCTCTTTTCGTTTTTGAGATATTGAGAAATGTTTCAATTTACTTACCAAGACTTTTGTGTCATACTGTATAAGTATAAATATAAAAAAAAGATGAAAGTTCAAAACTATTCTGAGAAAATATGGATACAAATGATAAATTTTTCCTCCAAAAACTATCGTTTAATTCTGCTTCGAAAAAAATTGAAATAAGTACAAAAATGTTCAACTTTCCCAATTTGGAAAAATTTTTGTACAAATGGTGAATTTTCTTAACTTCGGAAAATATAAAATTTTTCCTACTTAGTATTGGGATAATATGAATACAAAAAAATGGTAAATTTTCCTACAAAAAATAATCATGTTTTTTAAAAATAAAAGTAGGTACAACTGTTCAACTTTCCCAACTTGGGAAAATATAAGTACAAAATTTGGTAAATTTTTCCAACTCATGGATAGAAATTATGAATTTCCCCATCTGAATATTGAAAACCCCCAGTCGGGAGGGTTACCCTCTCTTTATCGGCGCATCCCTGCTTATCTTTTTACCAAGTTAAATTCGAGTAAGTAGGTATATGGGAAAAAAATCGTAGGCACGAGGTATCTACGAGGAAAAGTTGGTAATAAATTCTTTAATCTATATACTGCGTGTACTCGTAATACCAAAAGGGAAATGAATTATAATTATAATGATGTAGTTTATTTCGCAGACGAAATGTTAATGGTTGTTATAATGGAGGCCAAATATATGTTAGTTGTATGAAAATATAAAGATGACCACGCCTAAACACCTACCTTCGTCGTATACGCGAGTAAAAGGAGGAAATATTTAACCTAACTTTTTTTCCACTCCGAAATCAGCCACCTTCACGTAAGCAACCCAAACAAAACCAAAAATGATTCCTCGGCACGTTGACGACCAACCAATACGGCGAACATTTCGCAGAATATTTCTCATTTGGAAATAAAAAATTGTCGCACGTCTGTTGGGATATAATATTCGTAGAATCGCGTACACAAAATTTATACGCGAATCAAACACGGCGTAAAAATCCCCAAAGGTCGTGAACTCGAAGCTAGCGCCATTCTCTCGTATGTCATCTGGTTTTAATTTATCGCCTCGTGTTAGTAGATTAAAAAAAGGAAAAAAAGCCAACGCGTAAATCGATACGATGTAAAAACCGAATAAGTAAGTACGTAAAATCACTTACCTAATTGTACGTAAATGAAAACCGCCACGAAATAGTGCAGATATCTCAACGATGTGTTCATCTTGATGGTGTAGGACTGGAATAATGAAATGGCGACCTTGACTCCAGTTCTTATACTATTTTAAATATTGAGAGCCTTGCGGATTACCATGAATATAGTTCCATCTCCAAGTGTTGATGTTTTGCCACTAACCATTTGCATTCTTGTCGACCAACGACGATTATACCAAGATCCGAAACACTTTCGCTACCTTCTTTTTCCATCGATGATCGCTGATCGGTGATGGCATTTAGGTAATGTGACGATGATGTGTGTTTGGGTGATTACGTGGAATTGTAAGTGATCATTTTTACCTGCGAGGAAAACTTTTGAACAGAGAGAGGTGTGCCGGTTTTTTTTTTCAATTCGAGGGGTTTGGAAAGGGTTTTTGGAGTTCGTCCAAATGGAGTGAAAGTAAATAGATTAATGAGGAATTGTTGCGTTTGCTTGATCAATGGATTGTGTACGTAGATGAATTTTAGGGCCGGAGAAAGGGTTTTTGTATTTTATGTGTTCATTTTATCATATTCAAGAGAATTTGTGGGAATTCAATTTTTCAAAATGATAAAAATTATGGAGGATATCTGTAGTGTAGTAAATAAGTATATGCTAAGAACTCGAAATTTTCGATTTTATGAAAAAGGATTTTGACAAATCCAAACAGCTTGCTTAGGATCTTGGATACAAAAATCCTACGGAATTTTGCATCATTGATTTTTTAATATTTAAAAGCACTTTTGTTGTTATTGTTGGTTTTGAAATATGAAAATGATTTTGAGAAGCTCTAAAATTTTAGTACAAAAATTTGATTTAAAAAAACGTTTTAATTATCTTCATGTTGAATTTGCAGGGTGCTGAGAAAGGGTAAAAATAAAGGTTAACATGAGTGTGTTTCTGGCCTGGAATCTGATTATAATTAGAGAAGGATCATCTGAATTTTGTAAATTGATAACTTCACTTTTTTGGACAATCCATGACAGCTTTTTAAACAAAACGTGATAATATTTGAAAGAGAGCTAATAATATTTTGATTTAAAGGCATTTGTGTTAAAATATCAGTAAAATACCTAATTTAAAACTAAAAAAGAAAACAAAACCATTTTACCTGATTTGTTGACTTCATGACCTTTTTTTTTAAAAAATACCAATTAAATTACCCATACCAATTTCAAATTGGAATTATTCACTATGAAAGTTTTTTTCTCTTTCTCTCCAAGGTCACTTACTATGATCTTTTTTAGAATCTAAATTGAATCTACTTAGTAAGAATCGAAATTGGAATGGGCCAATAGGGAAAAACCGAAAATTTTCGATTAAGGTGGACTTTTTTCGATTTTGTACTTTCAAATTTTACTTAATTTTTCCATTTTTCTGGCTCGAAACAAAAATTTCTCAAAAAAGCGATACTTTCTATATAGTTTTCCGACTCGAGCATTAGTAATCGACTCAAACTGAAACTTTTGTCACTATCAGGGGGGGTGAGGGAGAAACGCAACTAAAAATTGAAATTTTGATGCGAAATTTCTGAAGATTTTTTTTGCTCAAAAATCTGACCCCGAAATATTTTTTAAAATAATATTTTCCTTCGATGGAAAATATGTGGGGTTTTTTCACTATTTAAATCTCGATTTTTTCCGTTTCCTGACTCGAAATCCCACTACAGCTGCAATTATTCCCCTATTAGGGAAAGAGTTCCTTAAGTGAAAACTAATATAAATGAAATAAAGATTTTTATGTGAAATTACCCACTGAAAATTTTTTTTTTCTGAAAATTTTGACATCGAAAAATTTTTGTTGAAATAATTTCTTTCTTCAAAATCACGAGTTTTTCCGTCTTCTGACTCGAAATCCCACCATAGCTGCATTTTTTTTCTCTAATGGGGAGAGGTTCCCTGGGTGAAAATGAACACTTACAAATGAAATGAAAATTTTGATTTGAAATTTCTGAAAGTTTTTTTTTGCTGAAAAATTTATCATCAAAATATTTTTTTAAAATAATTTCTTTCTTCAATGGAAAAGATGCGGGATTTTTTCACTTCGTACTTAGATCACGAATTTTCCAGTTTCTTGACTGAAAATCCCATTACAGCTGCAATTTTCTACCATTGAGGAAGAAGTTTCCTGCTTGAAAATTAATACAACAGAACTTAAATTGTAATATTTAGATGTGAAAATTTCGAGGATCTTTTTTATTGAGAAATCTGGTATCGAAATTTTTTTATAATTGATTTTTTTTCTGTGAAAGTGAGGGGGAAAATTCCGAATCAAATTTCAAATTTTCTCATTTTTTTCTAAAAATTGAAGTTTTCAACAAAAATGGTCACTTTCGAAAGTTTCCTGACTGAAATTTAATCTTTTCGATTCCAAGTAGGAAACCTCATGAAGTGCCCCCAGGGATTTTAAAGAAAAGTGGCCCCAGTGGTAGCCCTTTGCTCAAGTACCACACCACCAAAACTTAAGCTGCCAGTTTTGAGTTTAACTCCCACAATGAGAATTCAAAATTTTGATTTTTGCCATGTAAGTATTTAAATGGGCAAAAAAAATTTTTCATAAAACCATAAACTATCATGACCAATGGGTAAAACACGTTGAGAGGAGGAAAAAATGTTATATACACATATTGAATTACTCGAACATGGAAGGGGTAACTCTTTATCAAAGATCTCGTTTTTAGTGATTTTTCCAGATTAAATGATGAAAATTGAAATAAAATTTACCATTTCTACACAACACATGAGTGGAAAACGAAAATACACGCTTTTGCCTATCTTCAATGTTGAAGGGACTCTGCTGAAATATTTTTGGAGAATTTCCATATTTTCAAATTTAAATTGGAAAAATTACTAAAAATGAGATCTTTGACCAAGAATAGCCCCTTCCTTGTTCAAATTATACAATAGGTATGTATACATAACATTTTTTCGTCCCCTTCACATTTTCTATCCATGGGCCATAACAGTTTATGGTTTTATGGGAATTCTTTTTGCCCATTCAAAATATATGGCAAAAATTTAAACTTTGATCACGTAGATCTGGAATTATTTCCAAAACGGGTATCTTAGATTTTGATGGTGGTATTCTACCTCTACCTACCTACTAGACAGTGGTGAATTTCATTTCA
The DNA here is from genome assembly GCA_033439095.1 of Pseudococcus viburni. Classification (NCBI taxonomy): domain Eukaryota; kingdom Metazoa; phylum Arthropoda; class Insecta; order Hemiptera; family Pseudococcidae; genus Pseudococcus; species Pseudococcus viburni. Next base: position 55,378 of record JAVBJF010000548.1, on the reverse strand, counting down.
ATTATTTTCATTTAATTTAGAAATACCACAAAAAATGAAATATTTGATAAAGAGTATCCCCTTCTATGTTCGAGTAATGCAATATGTGTACATGACATTTTTTCCTCCTCTCAACGTGTTCTACCCATTGGTCATGATAGTTTATGGTTTTATGAAAAAAATTTTTTGCCAATTATACATGGCAAAAATCAAAATTTTGAATTCTCATTGTGGGAGCTAAACTCGAAACTGGCAGCTAAAATTTCGGTGGTGTGGGACTTGAGCCAAGGGCTACCACTGAGACCACTTTTCTTCAAAATCCCCGGGGAACACTTCATGAAGTTCCCTAGTAAGAATTCTTGTATCGACGTATTTTTTCGAGTTGTTCGTTTAAGGAAGGAGGAGGGATCGTTTTTGAATTTTTGTAATTCTGATGTGCTTTGAATTTGCTATTTTCATCCAAAAAAATATCATATCGAACAAATTTTCTTTGTTTTATTTTTGAAAAATAGGTACTTGAAAAAAAAAACATTTTTGGATAAAAATGACGCACCTGTCACTTTTTCCGTTTATTTTTTTGAAAATTTGTTCCAGATTATGTTCTGAAAATCTGGTAAGTACTTCGATACTTCCTACTTGCACCTTTTCCATCACCATAATTCATAAACATACCCTTGAAATAAAAGTCAAAAGCGACGAAAACGTATTAGCGTAAAGAGTTTTTTTACGAGATTTAAATTACCGTTATTTTTCTCTCCGCTTTTCTAAATATACCGATTCAAACAAGATATAAATCTACGTTCGAGGGAATATCAAAACTGAAAATTTCTATTTATAGGGATATAAGAGTAATCGAAAGGTACCGCGTACAAATCGAAGTCGAATTTTTTCTCATTTCAAATACAAGTACGAATGCTGCCAAAAAAGAAACACAAAAAACAGGCATCTAGAAACGATTACGTTTGGAATAAAAACGAGTTGAAAGAATTCTCCAAATATTAAAAGAATGTTTGCTCGTTTTCGATATTCAAATTATAGAAAATTTTACTCCGGTTCGGGCAAATTTCAAATACTTAAAATACTCATCTGACGACGTTCGAAAATACGTATACTTAATCTCTCGAATAAAATCGTTTTCGAATACCTGTTGAAAAATTTTACTCGGTTCACAGTAAATGTAAGTTTAATCTCTTCGTCGATAGCTTTTTCGACCCTGAAGGGTGGCAGTAAAATTTCCAATTTTACAATTCGAGTTTTCAAAATTGAAATTTTACGTTCGATTGTTAAAATTACACAGTGAATAATAACAGTTCAAATGTTTTATTAAGAAAATGAAACATTACCAGAAAGTAACAAACTACCTTAGCACTTAACTTAGGGTAAATTCTAACAGCATATTAAGCTCATTTACTCCCGTAATAAGTTTAATAATAAATAACAAACTCTGCATCGGCATGCCTAAAATAAACATAAACGTAACATATAAACGACGTGTAAAGTTCTATACACATATTGAATAAATAAATAAGAACTTTATAGAGAGAGAAGACCATTTTTTGCATGTAAATTTTTCCATTTCGAAAAAAATCATCGTAATAGATCGTTACGTACGTATTATAAATCGAAACCATGCACGAGCGCAAATTCTATTTAAGCGATTTTGGAATGAAGTATTATTTATTTTCACTAACTGATTTATTTTTCGAGAGTAAAAAAAAATGGTCTACGTATAATATATTTTTTTATATTTTTTATATAACATTAATGGAAGATACTGTATTCTCTAGGAAAAAAAAAGATAGTAGAAGAAGAAAAATACACACATAAACATAAACACACTGAAAAAGGCATACATTAAGGAGCACGATATAGGCAACCCGAGAGCCGAATACAACTTATTCGTTGGCTTCTGCGTTCTCTGCGGCCTTGCTCATCACGTTTTATACGTTTCTGTATAAATGTATAGGTATAATATGTACTCGAAGATGAGCAAAATTTTAAGCTATCTGCTCTAGGCTGCTTTAATAATGTTAACGTAACTTTAACGGTATTAATCTACATACAGCAGTCGAAATTTCCACTCGAATATTCGCCCACAAAGCAAAATGCTATGTAGTAACTACCGTTCATTTATGCCCACTCACATATGTACGTAGGTCTAGGTACATACAACTTCTTTTCTTTATGTTAAATAAGAGTCGTTACCATGCCGGCTCTTTATCGTGGAATTTGCACTTCAAGTAATTCGGGCTTGCTCTATTGGTTAATGCGAAAGCGTAATTAGGGTTCATGGTGAAGCCTATACAGAGAAATGTTATTAATTGTCGTTAAGTTCACATGAAATTACCCCGTTCGCTTTTCACGAACAAAAAAGCCCCCTCGGGGTAATTTTTAATTTCGCTTACAAATATAACATCGTTACTTATTTAAAATTTTACAAAAATATCACAAAAGCATCATTCGGTACTAAAATTTTTTTCTGAATACACACGGACTCTATACGCTTTCTCATTTTTTTTCCTTTCAATCGTGTTCGTAAAAAAAAAAAACCTTTACACCCGAATTTTTCGTTTTTCGGACGAATTATATGATCACATTTTGGAGGTGATGGCGTTGAAATGATGAAAACAAAAAATAGTAATAATATAGTGGGAAATGCAACGTGTTTAGTTCTACTATAGCATTACCGATTTTGAATTTTTAATATTCGAATTATAAGGTGAGCTGGTGGTGATTTTTTTTCGTAAAGGGTTCTGAACTTCTCAGCCCTTTGTGGACTCTCCTCATTTAGGTGTTTTTTTTTAAATCTAACAGGGTTACGTATTTACATACAATTAAAACGTTTAATTCGTGGAATTGTATTTTTTTCTCTTTTTTTAAAAATTAATTCTAAAATGGGAGTTTCTTACGTATTTTTTTTTAAAACTTAATTTATAGGTACTTATTGTAACATAATTCAACATTGGAGTAACAAAAGATCAACAATTAACCGTCGTGGTATGAGCCTACTTACGGAGAAAAAAACGTAGGTATTCAATTTGCAATGCTGAGAATGACCCCGGTTATGGTGCCAGGAGTTGTGGATGTAAAGTTTTCCAATCTGGTGGACTTTATTCCTTCGAAAGGGAGACGAAATTTGGTGGCTGGTTTGGTTACAAATTGGTAGTAAGAATTTGTGGCATAGCGAAGGTGACAATTTCCTGGGAATGTGGAAAATAAGGGTCGAAGAAGTGAAGTGAATATGAAATCTAAGTTGCTTGAGAATTACATCAAATTGAGGGGTTCCAGTTTTTCAAAAAAAAAAAATGACGAAAAATGTTTTGCCTGGGAGTTGGATTTTGTAGTGAAAAAAAAGGTAAAATAGATTCCTGTTGATTTTTTTTCGAATTTCCCTAATTAGGTGAACTTTTAGCTCGCTTTTTTTTTATTGGATTGAATAAATAAGGGGGATTTTGAATCATTCCTCCAAAGTTTGAAAATAATCAAAAATGTCGTAGAAAATCAGCCCAAGGTCAAAAAAATTGGCATAAATTATTATAATCGCACCCTCCTCCCTTTATATTACTGTCCCCTCCCCTTCACTTCTCTCCTCAATGACAGATTAGATTGACGATTGATTGGACCATTTTATCGGAAATGACAATTTTGATTATTTTTTTCAAAACACTTAAAAATGTAGGAACTACCTTAACAGGAAACTTTTTAAAAACTATTAATTTTTTTTGAATAATACATTCATTGTTCCTTTCTTCCCCTTCCCCTTTTTTTCTGTCATTTGAAAAAAAAAGTGATCAATTAATAGATCTTTATTCGTATTTCTTATTCATTTGTTTTTTTTACAATTTTTTTTACTTTTTTTGTACCTATGTTCTTACACTTTTTGTCCCTCAAAGTAAATCCTCAAATTGACTCAACGATTTTTTGAGCTATTATTTTTTATTTTTTCACCGGTTTTATTAGTTGACATCATTGAAGGGGCAAAAATTGAAAAGGTCCGATCTAAAATAAATGTTTCCACATTTTTGGATTCAGAATACAATTTTTCCAAATTTTTTGTCTCCAAACACAATTTTTCTAGATTTTTTACTTGAAATTTGAAAAACGATTCTTCCAATTTTTCGACTCCAAAAATTTTTTTCCAGATTTTTGTACTTAAAATTTAAAAAACAATTTTCCCAATTTTTAAAAATCAAAATACATTTTGTTTTTTAATTTTTATCCAATTTTTTCATTGAAAATTCAATTTAATGATTATTAAGGGAGAAATCTACCCCTTTCTACTTCCTCCCCGTTCGTTCTGACACTTCCAATTTTTCCAGCTCATTTTTTTCATTCGTTATTTCTTTCCTTCTCCCCCCCTCGCAGTCTCCTACCAATATTTTTTTTAGATTTTTCTATTTTATTCTTCATCTTTCGTCATCTGCGCCTCTCTGTTTTTAATTTTCCCTCGCCATACTCTTTCAAGAGTGTACCCTATTAATTTTCATATCCTCTTTTTTATCCCTTAACCCTTTCCACACTCTTTCTTTACTCCGTTTTGACGACAAAATCCACGCTATGCCACTTTTAATGATGGTTTTTTTCGTTTGAAAAATTCCCATTGCAACTTTTTCAAAGGTATTACTTCTTTTTTGGATGACATCCTTGCTGACATTATAATTTTTAACATTGCTTTTTTTTTAATTTAACAAAAACGCGACGCCATATTAAATTACATAGTATACCAAATTATACTCGTAAATTACGTTACTAGAGAGATTAAAAACAAAAAAATAAAAAAAAACAACGATTTCTCTACATCGCGTATAATTTAAAATTTTATTCTTCAGTCGTCTTTTTCAAACTCAAAGAAAAACAAGACAAGAAAAAAAATACACGGGGGAAGGGGGGTTAAATATTAAACGCATATTTCAACGTATCCGAAACAAAAAAAAAATAACAAGAAAAAAAACACCACTGGAATGTGTTATCAAAGTTATATATCAAATTAACAAACGACGAACTCGAATACGTTTTAATAACGAAACGAAACGGAGAAGGAAAATTAAAAATTTACACGTTTTTAGAAACTTTTTTCGAATTATTGTTCCATGATGAAGTTTCGTTCGCTCTTATCGTCGAGGATAATGACCGCGCTTAAAATAGTATCAACGTTCGAGTAATTAGTCGAGTAAAAGGTTCCCTGTCTTCTTTTAAGGTGTGCTAGGGGGTTCTCGAAAACGAGACCGAAATTTTTCTTTAAAAACTATAAAAACGTAAACGAAAATAAAATTACAGCACATTCGATTTTTATACACATAATTGACGATTATAACCACACAATATCGTATCGTATTATATTTTCGTGTACTATATGCATAGTACATTATTCAAGGTACGTTTATATTTTTATTATCGAATCGAATGCAAAGGGGGACGATAATTTAAATTTGTTTTGTTTAAAATTTCCGTATAATAATTTATCGTAATCGTATAACGTATAAATATAAATTAATATGTACGAATATTACATACCTATATAATCACACATTCACACAGATACACTTAGAAAGAGACAGAGAAAGATACGTATATAATATGTACACGTACATATAATAATATAGTAGAGGGGAAGTGAAGAGGGGTAGGAAAAGAGGTACATATAATATTAGATTATAAATCAATATACGTAAGAGAACCAACAACGTTTCGTTCTTTCGGATTCTTTATATAAAATTTATCGTATCGAAAACTTGGCCATGTTTGAAACTAAACTATGTCAAAGGCGATATATGAGAACAAAGTTGTACACAGGGATGAGTACATCTTTGATATAGTTATAATTTTTAAAAGAAATTTAATCTTTGTAATTTTCCCCGAAGTTATGGTCATAATGGAGAAGTTTGCCGATAAAAAGCTTTTATACATAATCAGATGATCCAGGCTGCTGCGAGTTTCTTATTGTATCGTATAATACGCTCGAGCCACCATGAGCCAAAAACGTGAAAAAAATAAATATCTTTTTTTCAGCGAGGCTAAAATTTTATAACCGTTTAACGACTATTTATGGGTTAATTTCGACATCTAAAAGCACCCTGATTTAGAAATATATATGAAAGATGGAAAAAATTTCGAGCTTTATGTTTTCTGTGAAGAAGGTTGGTAGAAGTATTCTCTTAAATATGATTGATTTATCTGTTTATATATCTTTGCCGGATATGATTTTTTTCGATTTTATTTTTAATAATAATATCAACACATAGTCACATACGTAACAATAAAAAATAAAACACTATAGCAAACAGTTAAGGCACATCTCTACCTTGTATGAAGCTGTATTATTTACGGAACATACGGTAGCAGTAGTAGGAGTATAGTAATCGTTTGAGAAATAACGCGCTGTATAAAATAAGGAATTTGAATTTTCATTTTATATAGTAACTGTAGTATAGTAGTTTTGTAGTATTAGTACATGACGAGGTAGGTATACTTATTCGGGTTTACACGTCTTTCTAATATACAGTCTAACAAAAGGATAATAAAATTCGAGGAGAGAAAAGTAAACTAAAAATTTTCCGTAATTGACACTTTTTTTTTGTTGAATTTACGTTTACTTAGTTACTCAATGGTGGCGAACTGCTGTTAGTATATATACGAAATAATAAAAAATAATAGTACCTAACGCAATGACGTGCAAAGGACGTGCCAAAGATACAACTATTTGCACTGCGGTCTCGTTTCCTTCCTTTTCGTTGCGATGCACGTCGCGAAAACGAAAGAAAACGAAGGTTGGGTTTTTTCTCGTTTTTATTTTCTAGCGAAATGGCGCTGGCGGGCACACAGCCGTAAGATAGCTGGATCCAGGGATGTAACGGAGGAGGGGTGGAGGCAATAGAGGTTTATTTTGTTTTTCGAGCGTTCAACGAGACGCAAATTTTGTGCAGATGTGGTGAAATTTCAAAATTTCGAGATGAGATTTTTTCGCGTTTTGTGGTCGAAATTTTTTAATGAGTTTTAACGAAATTGATCGATTTAGAAGGTTGGAAGATGGAGAATTTTTTGCGAAATGCGAACTTGCTTTTCTTTTTAGATTTTTGATTTTCATCGGAATTTTTTGAGATGTAAAAACATGAATTTTGATAGAAATTTCCGCGAGTATCTGCGAATCAATGTTTAAAAAGTAGCAAATTATTCTTGAAAATGGCTCTTCTTTTCATATTTTCTTTTTTCCCTTTAATTTTATAAGGCGCGAATTGGAGGGAGGGAGGGGTGAAAATAAAAGCCATATAAACCCATAAAAAAGTCAACCAGGTTGAATGAAACTTTCAATTGTTTCAAAAAAAATGGTGTATTTGTGGGGGGGGGGGTATTCATGTTATAATTTTTTTGTACCTAATTCGTGAAAAATTTGATTATGGGCTGTAAAGATTATAAAATCAGTTGTAAATTTTTTGAGAAATCGATCCATTGAATTTAAACTTTACCTTCCCTCCTTCTTTTTATCCTCTTTCCCCCCTTGATTTGAAGAACAATCCTGGTTCTAAAATGAGAGAAATATTGAGGTGGAGGGGGGAGATGAAAAACATTTTTGAGTTCAAAAGTAATCTCGTAGAAATGTCTCTAAAAATCTTACAAGATTCAATATTTTTCAATTTTAAAAAAAAATTGCTAATTCTTGTTTGTTTGTTGTGAGGGAGGGGTGGTACCTACTATCATTTTCCTGCATTTTTTGTGATGTATATTTAATAAAAATTTGATTTCAAATGATGAAATTTGGAAAAAAGTTGTAAATTTTTGAAAAATCAGATTGTTGAATTCGAAGTTTACCATTTTCTCTCTTTTTTCTTTATTTTTTCTTTTTCTCCCTCGACTTGATGAGAAATGCTGGTTCTAGAATTTGAGAAATAGGGAAGGAAAGTAGAATACCATTCATTGAGCTCAGAAATCATGAAAATATCTTTAAAACGTCAGAAACATTCAAAAAATTTCAGTTTTTCAAAAAAGCAGTAATTTCTGTTTATTTTTTATGATTTATGGCAATTTTGATTTTGAGTTGTAAAATTTATGAAATATTTTGTTGTATATTTTTGAAAAATTAGTTGGTTTTATTCAAGTTTTACCTTCATTCCTCCCCCAAAAAAATCATCCCACGATTTTTTCGAGCATTTGTGGCTGCGGTGAATTTGAGAAGAATTTTCATCGCAGAAATCATCCCACTCATTTAGGTTTAAAAGTCATCAAAAAGTTATGAAAAAGTCAACAGTCAACAAGATTTAATCAAAGTTTCAATTTTTCCAGAAAAATTGCCCGTTCTTTGAGGGGAGAGGATATCTGTCTGTAATTTTTTTGCAATTTATGAAAATTTCAGCTGTAAGTTGTGAAATTTATGAAATGTCTAGTCGAAAATTTTTTGAAAAATGAGTTCATTGAATTTGAATTTCTTCATTTTCCCTCCATCTCTTTATTACCTATTCCTTTCCCTCCTTTTATTCGATGAATTAGGAATTACGGTTGAGGGGGAGACATTCATTTAGATGTCTAAACCCAGGGAAGGGAACAAAAAAAAAATTGAAAAAAAAATCAAAAAATTGCATCGAAAAAACCCATAAAAGATGTAATCAAAATTTTAAATTTTGTGATTGAAAATAGTGATCTGTTTAAGAAGAGGAAAGGGGGATCGCTCCGTAAATTTTTTTCGTCGTAAAAATTATATAATTAATTCGCAATGTTTACAAAATGGTTAGTTTCAAATTTTTTGAAAGATCAGTATAGGTAGGTAAGTTAAATTCTTGTTTCTTCCCCTGCAAAACTTCAAACTCTAACCCCCCCCCCCCGAATTATAGTCAATTCGATAAACCATCTGATCATAAACCATGACAAAAAGTAAATTTTTGAGATTTCAAAACTATTAAAAACCACTTTTAAATTTTCCAGGTCAAAAAGTTTTTAATGAGACCAATTCAGGTGATGTTTTTAAGGAAAGAAGGAAACCTTTTTTTGGAATACTTACCTTGAAATATGTAAGTATTCGAATGTAGCCAAAAATTTACATTTAAATTCCAGATTCAAAATTCGTCCAAAATTTGGATTTAGACCTATCGTTTCGAGACCTGCAAAAATTCGATTCTAGATCCAAAATCGGGACTTTTTGATCCATTTTTCCTTCTCCAGGATTTCGACCTTGTTACATCCCTGGTTGGATTTTTTATCCTTGAACGTCGCTGCGCGGATTGCGGTACAGAATAAAAGATAGATTTTCTCGTTTTTTTTTTGTTTTCGTAAAAAAAAAGAAATTATTACACGTACGAGTATAATACTAAATGGATGGAATTATGGCGTTGCCTATTATAAATTATACAATTACACATAGACACCTAGAAATTTTATAGTATTTTAAAATATAAAAACATATACGATAATGTCTAGAATTTAAAATGGAGGCTGAATCATCGAAGACGCAATTCATCAAATCATACAACTTATTTATAGTAAATAAATTTGTTTCAACTTCCAAGTTATATTGGAGAACTACTCTTGTCGAACACTTCACGGTTATTACTACTGTGGCGGTAATTAATTTCACTATGTAATTTATATATAGCGTTTTTTTTGTTGATGTCGATGTTAATGTTTTGGACTACTTCTCTGCGAGTAGGAGCAGAGAAAGAGAAAGAATGATGGCGGTAGATACGCTCTAATAGGATGATAGAACCGTTGCGGCGTCGATATGCGGGGGGTATAAAATCGATGGTAAGACGAGTAGGTATTAATAATAGGTATGCCTTTCGACCCATCCGCCGGGATGTGTTCGTAACCACCATCGACGACCCTCGTCGTAGATGAAGATGACAATGGCGAAAGGTACAGCTGGCAGCCACCATTCGGCTCTAACCGGGTATGTCTTTAAGACTTCAGTCATTCCAGGGCAATACGAGACGAAACAGGCGGCCAGCGTTTCGAAAACCATACCGAAGTTGAGGATCCAATTATCCATACCTTGGTGAATGATGGAATTGTATCGAGTTTTGCAGATGATTAAGTCGGCCCATTGGACTACGACAATGGCGATGAAGAAGGCTGTGTGGCAGGTGTACTCGAGGATCTTTCGATTGCCGTAGGTCCACTCTTGGCCGTAGCTGTCGCGCAGGTCGTTGATGGCTTTGGAATCCCAGGCTTTCCTGATGCCGAATAAGTCCAATGGCCTCCAGCCGCTTTGAGCCATAATGACGAAATACGAAAAGAATCCGGCTACGGCTTCGATGACGCCGATTTGGCCATAGGCGACGAATATCAGCTTACCAGTTACCAATTTGTCTTCTCTGGGGTTACGGGGGTGACGTCGCATAATATCCGATTCGGCTTTCTCGTAGGCCAGTGAAATAGCCGGCCACATATCGGTTCCCAAGTCGATACAGAGTACAGCTACGACACCCAGTGGTAATGGGATACCGCTAATTATGAATAATAGAAAGGGGGTGATTTCGGGTACGTTCGAAGCTAACGTATAAGCGATGGATTTCTTCAGGTTGTCGAAAATCAGTCGTCCTTCTTCGACGCCGGTGATAATCGACGCGAAATTATCGTCCAGAAGGATCATGTCGGCGGTTTGTTTGGATACGTCGGATCCGGTGATACCCATAGCGATACCGATATCGGCCTTCTTCAGGGCCGGCGAATCATTGACGCCGTCTCCGGTTACGGCCACAATGGCGCCCAGTTTCTGACACCCTTCGACGATGTGCAGTTTCTGGGTCGGCGACGTTCTGGCGAACACGATTTCCTTATTTTTACGCAACACTTGTTCTAGTTCTTCGGAAGACATGTGTCTGAGTACGGAACCCTGGATGACGACGGTGGTCGACTCGCGAGGATCCAAGGAACTAACTGGTACCATGCGACGTTTGGCGATATCCTCCAAAGTCTCCGAGCCTTCGGAAATAATACCTACAGCTTTGGCTATGGCTTTGGCGGTAACTGGATGGTCTCCGGTTACCATAATAACCCGGATACCGGCGGTACGACATTTGGAAACGGCATCAGGGACTCCGGGACGAGGCGGATCGATCATCGACATTAGGCCTAAGAAACGCAGCCCAGTTAACGGAAAATTCGGCGGATCGGTGGCGAATTCGAAGCCAAGAGGGTATTCGTCGGTGCTGAGGAACAGGTCGCAGAACCCAATGACTCGTTCGCCGTAGTTTCCCAGTTGTTCGATGATCTCCTCGACGTCGTGGCGTAATTTATCAGTCAAATCGACGACCCCGTCTCCGTATCTCATTCTGGTGCATCTCTCCAGGATTCTCTCCGGAGCCCCCTTCATCACGACGAGTTGCCCGTTCGAGGGCAGCTGGTGGACGGATATTTGGAATTTATCCGTTGAGTTGAACGGGATCTCGGCGACTTTCTTGTGCTGTTCTCTGAACGCTTTGACGCTGCCGATCGCCAACTCGGAGAATTTAATGATGGCGGCTTCGGAAGCATCGCCGATTACTTCTCGTTTCAAAGGCTGGACTTTATCTTGGCCAGATACGAATTCAGCCCTGCTGCAGAGACATCCGGCTCGAACCAACGACTGGTACGCTTTCGTGTTACGAATATCTTCGGTTATTCCGGTCGGATCTTTGAAATAGTCGACCTCGACGACATCGTGATTGAAACTCAGATGTGTTACCGTCATACGATTCTGGGTCAACGTTCCCGTCTTATCCGAGCATATAGTCGACGTCGAACCCAACGTCTCGACGGCTTCCAGATGCTTGACGACGCAATTCTTCGAAGCCATTCGTTTGGCAGTCAATGATAAGCAGACGGTTACGGTGGCCAGCAAACCTTCCGGCACATTGGCGACGATAATACCGATCAAGAAGATAACAGCGTCCAGCCACTCGTAACCCAACAAGAAGGCCATGCAGAAGAAAGACACTCCGAGGAAGATGGCCCAAGCCGATATTAAATGCATGAAGTGATGGATTTCTTTGGCAATCGGTGTATCGTCCTGCTCCAGTCGAGACGTCAATCCGGCAATTCGACCCATTACAGTGTTATCTCCGCATAATATTACGATACCTTTGGCCGTACCTTCTACAGCGTTTGTTGAAAAGAAGGCCAAATTCGATGCTTCCAAACACGACGTAACTTTTGATTGTTTTGCGTCCCTAGGCTGCGGTTCCGATTCGCCGGTCAGTGATGAATTATCAACCTTGAAACCGTGACTCTCGATGACTCGTATATCGGCTGGAATACGATCGCCGAATTTCACGTTGACCAGGTCTCCTTTGACTAGTTCGGAGCTCAGGATGGTTTTGGTTTCGCCATCCCGGACCACGCTCGCGTATTGAGGAACCATCGTCTTGAACGAGTCCATAATCCTTGAACTCTTGGCTTCTTGCGTATATGAAAATATACCGGTAATTACGCATACTAAAACTAATACAGTACCTAACCATAAATTATCTTCGGCCGGTTCATCGGATGTTGTAAACTCGATAATGTAAGCCGTAAAACAAAGCGCTGCCCCGATCCAAAGCAGAATCGAGAATCCCTCGAACATGTGTTTTATCAGCGTTATCCACCAAGGTATACTTTTCGGAGGTGTCAGCGCGTTGGGACCGTCTCGCAGCAGGATTCGTTTCGCTTCCGCCGTAGTCAGTCCTTTTTCTGGGCTGGTCTCGAAACGTGCGCATAATTCATCGACGGTGATCTTGTGATCGTCGATGTCCATCTCCTTCTTAAGGTTATCGACCTTTTCGACTTTCGGTTTACCCGCTTCTTCGTCATGTTTGGCTGTCGAGTTTGACGTCGGCATGGCTGTGGATGAAGGTGAAGTCGACAAAAACGTGCGTTTAGGTGGGGGTTTCCAAAATGGGACGTACGGTTAAATACTCGGCCGATTTAATCGCACGCAGGAAGAGAGATAGAGCGAAAACAGAGAGATCTTTTGTATATAGGTTAAAATCGAACTTTTGTAAACATCGAACGTTCGCTATCCATAATTGAATTATTTGTACGCGACGATACGAGCATAAGCGTTTGACGCAATAAACACGACGTGACACAACGGGGCAGTTTTCCCATCGTACACAATTTATTAACGGAAACACCGGCGGCGGCGGCGGCGACGACGAATTATATCACAGACAAAATGAAAAACTTTCGGTACAAAATTTTCACTAATTCGGTTATAAAATCCGTAATGAGTAATTCACCAATACGTATAGCAGTACGTCACCTAATGCGTGAAGGTATTTGGCAGTTGGCGTCAGGTATTTCGCCTTGTTGAATGCATTCAGCAAAGTATTCATCGTCTTCCAATTTTTTCTAGCATTGCACAAAACTGTAAACAGAGGAAAATACACGTTGATTAGGTAGTGGAATTGTGTGTTGGCGGGGTCGGTGAGCAAGCGAACGAGAACGTAAATTTTACGAATTTAAAATGGATTACTTGAAAAGTGGAAGGACAAGGTGAGTACATATTTCACCTAATTTGAAAAAAAATTGTAGGAGAGTAAATTTCCCCCTCTTCATCCAAAAAAATCATTAAATGTTCAGAAAATGTTCTTCCTACGTAAATTTCCTGCTCAAATTTTATTTTTTCATTGTGAGATTTTGTTAGACACATGACACATTAGAAAAATTCAAATCTTGAGTTTGAGTAGATAAGAGAAATCAAGAAAAATCGCATTTAAGTATGTTGGAAAAATTTCACACAAGCCGGGAATTTCACGATTTTTAAACTCTTCTCCTCTCGTCGGATTCTTCATATTATAAATCTACCTAAGTACCTACCTACCTGTTGATTTTATCAGGAAAAAAATATTACAAAACAAGGAATTTATGACAAAAGTTTTATTGATGATTTTCTATTCTTTTGTAGTGATCTCGGCATCTTTTGAGTTTCAAAATATTATAAACTGAATAAATTTGGGCTATGAAAGAACAAAAATGGGGGAGGAGAGGACATGTCTTGAACAAAAATTGTCTCTTAAATAAATTTAGATTCGTGTAACTTGATCTAAGCAGATTAAAATTTTCAACTTCCTTTTTCTATCCCTCCTCCATTTGTCAATTTTGTTCACTTGTTGCGTTGCGTTGTTGGAAATTTTCATTTTTGTTTTTCATCCTTTCAGAAATAATTATAAACAGCATTGGATGACGTTTGGAATTTTTTTGAAATAGGAAATGGAACGTTGAAATAGACACATTTTTACCTTATGCCATTTTATTTCAATCCGTTCATTTTATGTAGTAAAACAAAAAACGAAAAATTGCGATTTGGTGGGAATTTTGTCAACAGGGAAAGCATCCCAACTCGGAAGTAAAATTTTGAGCTGAAACAAAAATAAATCGAAAGTACTCTCTCATTCTGAATGAATGAAAAGTCACTGATAAATAGTCAGAATAGCAGCACAGGAAAAATCAACAAAATTCACTCATTTTCAGCGAATTTTCGCTGATTTTTCAAAAAAATTCACTGATTTTTCAGCAAATTTCATAAACTTTACTGACTTTTCGGTGAATTTTCACTGATTTTCCAGTGATTTTTCTCACTGATTTTCCAGTAATTTTTCTCGCTGATTTGTTTTTAGTAAAAAAAATTTCACTGATTTTCTCCTGTGCTGCAATTCTGACTGTTTTTCAGTGATTTTCGATAATTTTCACTTGAGAGAATACATCATAAAAAACTCGCATTTCAAAAATTTTAGATGTCAAAGTATGGTCAAAGTTCATTTCTCGAATTCTGGCGAATGTTTGAAATTTCAAAATTACCTCATCGCCCTGCAAAATATAAAAGTTTGATCTCATCAACGAAGAAAGTTAAAATTTGGCATATAGGTACACTAGACGTTTCGGTGCCCCCGGGAAATTTTGGAATTCTCCAGCATTACAGAAAATTTCATAAAAATTGTCTATATGAACTTCAGCCCCTATAATCACGAATTACCCATATTGGTGACTTATTTGATCGATTAAAACACAATTTTCCAAAATTCGTAATCTCCAATTCAAATCCATAATTTTTGGTAGAAAATTTTCCTGGAAATAATTTAAAAATACACCAGCTGAAAGTTAGATACTCTAGTTTCGAACTCCCGAATTGATTTGAAGTGGTTTTGGCATATTTTGGCAAAGTTTTTTCCATGAAAATTTTCTACCAAAAAATTATCGTAATTTTTTTAAAAATCATTTTATTTAAATGTGATCGAATTATGAAAGAAAATTTACAGAAAGTAGCCACCATAAATTTCCTGACTTACTTTGGTTTTCTCTGCTGTTGTTTTACTAGTTAAAAATATGGAGAGAAAATTGATCCGATTTAAATCACTGTTTGTTGAAATAAGAATGCAATAAAATTGAAAAGTAAATTGAAACAATCAAAATTCTCGAATACCTATTCGTCTTTCTTCAGACGCGAATCTGTCGAGACAGAATGAGGAATATTTCAAAGTCGAAAATCTGTTGTAAAATGTTTAAAAAATAAAATCTGTTGCTTCTTAAACGTGATTTCTAAAAATTCTCGTTAGAAATTTTTTAAAAAAATTACGTAATTTTTTGATTTTTTACTAGTAGGTATTGCATAAACTTCTTTTTTTATTTTTTGACGTGGACATTATGGCTTATGGCCCACTATTTATGTTTTACCTTCTCGAGATCAAAAAAATGCGACATTATAAATTGTCCACCTTCCCTTCCTCAAAGCATCTACATTTTTCTGGCATTGAAAAAAAATCATAGTTAATCGAGTTCGTAATACTACATGTACCACCATATTTCTGTATTAGAAATGTTTTTTTTTTTTACTGGCACGAATTCTGAACCTAAGTGGAATTGGGAGAGCAAAAATTTAAATTTCCTCCGAGTTCGATTTTTTCCAATTTTTCCTCATTTTTCTTTGATTTTTTCAAGAAAATCATGACTTTCAAAAAATTTGCAACTCAAATTATAATTTTCCTAATTAAAACTGCAATTTTTTCAACATGGAGAAGCTACTTTTCTACCTCTTTTTGATCCGTCTTTGTTGACTCTTCCTTCGTCTTCCAAGTAGAAAAATCATCCATAGCTATAGCAATATTGAAATAACTGCCCGTTATTTCAAATTCCTTCCTACAATACAACAATAAATTTTTGTAATTCTATTTCGGTTTCAAAATTGGAAAAATTTCAGCGACAGACTATCTAATACCTGATGAAATTCCTAAATCCCGCTCCCAGTTATTACGAACGCTGCATTCAAATTCTTTAATAACGTCGCTTCCAATTTTTCAACCGGAGGCTGATAAGTACGAATAATTTCATAAAATTTCGTCGAGCTATGACATTCCAGCGTTCGTTCGCCGGGTATCACGTCACAGTTGGACGAAACGAGGCGAAAATCTTGACAAACTTATATCATTAAAAAGTCTAAAGTATCGTTTTTCTCATTTCACGCAAATATCAATTTTTCGCCACCTTAGAACGGGGGCTGGGGTAGGGAGCATAAAAGAGGGTCGCGAGCGCCACCACAGTCCCCCTCTTTTACATCCTTACCTGTTCTGTGGCTGAAAACACGGGCTCGTTTTGGCAAACAGAGATGTTAAGCAGGAAAGATAAACTCACGGAAACGCTCTTTTCAAAAATGCAGTTCCCCCAAACTTTTGACCTACATATTTTCGAACTAAGCGAGGGGTTTCCAAAACGTGTAATTTAATTGGCGGCGAGAATCGAAGGGCGATGTCGTTTTGAGCGATTGTATGGAAATTGAAGTTTTTCACTAGGATGGGAGGGGGGCGGAGGTGAAAATAGGCAATTTCTTTCTACCTAGCTTTCTTTTATTCGTCTCATTGGCTGTTATAGAATTCTAAAGTAGGTGTTTATGGGTATTTTGAATAGTGTTGGTGAAATATTTTCATATTTTTTTCACCTTTTCGTTATTGTATCGTATGTACTCTCTTATTCTGAATCAGTGTTACGTCTCTGATAAATAGTCAGAATTGAAGCACAGAGAAAATCAGTGAAATTCTTTGATTTCCAACGGATTTTTGTTGATTTTTCAGCGAACTCCAGAGATTATTTTACTGACTTTCCAATGAATTTTCACTGATTTCCCAGTGATTTTCACTGATTTCCCGGTGAACTTTCACTGATTTCCCGGTTAACTTTCACTGATTTTCCAGTGAACTTTCACTGATTTCCCAGTGATTTTTCACTGATTTCCCGGTGAATTTTCACTGATTTTTCAGTGAACTTTCACTGATTTTCCAGTGAACTTTCACTGATTTTCCAGACTGATTTTTGGGTGAACTTTCACTGATTTTCCAGTTTTTTTCCACTATTTGCTTTCAGTGAAATTTTTTTCACTGATTTATTACTGTGCTGCAATCCTGACTGTTTTGCAGTGATTTTTGATAAATTTTCACTGATTTATAAATGAGAAAGTAGGTGAAATGAAATTACGCGGATGAATGTAATGGTCTAACGTTGTATGCGGGGTGAAGGGGGGAACTGAAATATAAACAAAAGAAACTTGAAAAAATCTCCGTATAAAACTCTCTGCTGCCTGAAATGCCGAATTCGAAGACACAATAAAGCTATTTTCCATAGATATCGTGACGTTTTTCGACAATAATTCAGCATCACGAACGTTGATTTCATTAATTTACCAAATGAAAATTGATAAACAGCGTTTTTTTTTTCATCCACCAGTGAAATTTCATTTATAGTATATTTTCCTTCAAAAATAATCTCTCGTCAACAAAAAACCGCATCATTAATATTTCAAAAGGCTCGAAAAAAATTTTCCATTTTCAAGACAAATGATCAAGAATAACTAATTATATATTTTTTTAATTGGCTCCATTATAAGCGAATTAGCCGTAAGATTCTTTATTTACGCGTAAAAATTTCCTTCGCTGGCGCATTTTTAAATATGCGATTTGAAAAGCAACAAAAAAAGTCACGAGCCGAGCTCGACGTTTCGTGCTGTTTACGTATAAATTAGAATGCGAAAAATGATCAACCTTGAATATTTTTACATAAAAAATTCGTACGATTTGAATGACTGTAATGCTACGAAAAATCAATTATTCTCGCAGCCGAATTGTATTCTTTATTTCTGGAAATTCCCGCTCGAAGGTAGAAATTGTCAACCCTTCTCGCGAACAGCCTTTTAGCAGCGATGAAATTTATCATGCTGTATGTCGTGTGTAGTGTACGTATGTATACGAGACTCATGAATAATTAATCGGCCATTGCAAAACGTTGTTCATATAGAAGCTCGCCTTAAAATTGACTCTTATCAAATAAATATACTCGTACGAACGTTCTATACCTACGTTGTACCTAGACCTACACGTATCGTGCTATGTTCGATGTAAACGACTCGTGAAAACGGGTAAACTAAGCCACGCGTATTAATAAGTAATTAGACGTTTGCTCTTTTAAAATCGGATTTTCTATTGCGTTTATATAATTGAGACAGTCTAAACGGAAATTACCTGAGAAGGGGGGTTGTTTCGGTGTTATTATCGGAGTCGAATTTACAATTGAAATTCGACTCGATTTCGTGTTTTTTTTTTTCATACGTTGGTTTTTTTTCGTATTCTTGGCTCTCGAACCTGGAGCTTTGGAGCAGATATAATTTATTCTTTAGAAAATCACCGTATTCAAATCATATTATAATGGTAGCTGGTTACGAATATGTAAAAATAAAATTCTTTTCGTATCATCAAACGGAACACGAATTTGACGCGTATGGGAGCTGGAAGCTTTGCTACGTGCTTTCGAAATTCAACGTAGATGTATAAAAAACGACGATGACGAGTTTGTCGTTCACGAGAGAGAGGTCGAAAAGGAGAACGTAAATGGTGGCTTTTTAAATGTAATTTTCAAACGTGTAAAGGGTATCAAGGGTTTAAGTTGATCTTACCTATCAAATGTGATATGACTGACGCTGGCTGAGTAACCTGGCTAAGATATTGCACTTTTTCGAATCAATTGTCACGACCTCTAATACGTCGGTGGAAGCTCTGAGGGGAAAATTTTTCAACCTTTCGACGACCTACATACGTACGAGCGTCAAAAACCTCGTGTTTAATTTACGAGGTGTCTTCGGCTTGTCGTATGTCGTTTTATATGAAAAGCAATGTCCTGATATGTTTATTGTATTCGACTAAAAATACAATTAGCTGGGGATGGATTTTAGCTCGCGAAAGTTTAGTAAATTTTCCTTTCGCTCGTTGCGAAAAAGTTTTTTAATTAAATGCGAAAAATTACATACGATCTTATATGTAGAAAGCGAAAAATACACCGCAGCTGAATCGCTGGGGAGGTTACGAATCATTTTCGTAAGCCATCCTAGGTTGTTTTTTCGGTATATACTCGACAACCATAAATATTTCGTTTAATTTCACGAAATGTTTTCAACTGCCCTAAATCTAATCCGAAGATGGTTCTAGTCTCGTGACTGTATGTGACATTTTTTTAAAAATGTATAAATCATGTAACTTTCGCGCGCCTCTTTGCCTTCCCCATACGCCCCGCCACGTCTACGTCTTCTTGCTGTAAACGAAAAGAGGTACACGTTTAGACCAATTCTACCAAGGATTTTAAGGCGGTAAGAAAGGATTAGGGGAATGAAGAGAAGAGGAACGGTGCTGTAAGTTTCATGGGAATATGAGTTTGGTAGTTTTATGTCGATGGAGTGTTTCTCTTCCCTCCTTCCTCCGCCCTCCCGCCGGTGCCAAATTTTCGTCAATATTTTGCTACTTATTGTTAAAAGCAGGCTTTATTTCTGTGCGTTGAAACAGTACTGTGCTGCGATTGAAAGTTGGGTACACGTAACGTTGGTAAATTGCTAAGAAAGTTGGAGGTAATTGGATTACTATTCTGAATTCCGGCGAAATAAAGGTATAAATTGTGGGAGGGAAAAAGTTTCTGGGGAAAGAAACGCGATTGGAGAGGGAGGGAGGGGTGTAATTAAAAATCAAAATGATACAATTTGGTCAAAATGAAATAACGTATTTTTGTTTAGAAATAGTGAATAACATAAGTACCTATATGGCTCTGAGCGAATCAAACAGCTAGAAGACTGGGTTTCTTTATTCGTATGTTTGTGGTTATATGTAGTGTAGGCAAATTAGACAAAAATCAACATTTCTGGCCAGCAAAGCTTTTATTGTGGAAAACTGTCGAGAGAGGTCTCCTGAGTAACCCCTAAGAGTTACCACCTCCCAGACTCCTTGCTAATTTTTTTATGGGGTTCCACCCCCCCCCCCTAAAAACAGTTTTTCGCTTCTATCTCATTTGGATTTGATTTTGCGGTAAAAATAGTTCAGTGCTTTTTTGTTCTACTCTCAATTTCCAATATTTTTTGTTCGAACATTTTTTTTTGTACGACCATTAGCAGAGGAGATAGAGAGTTCTGAAAGAAGGGGGTTATGAAGAAAATACTGTAATTTAAAAACTTGATAATATATATAAAATCGTTCTAAACTGTGTGTTTCGGCCATGAAAATAGTGGTGTTGTGTAAATTGATGGTATTAATACTCCCTTGATCCCCTCACCTTCCTATGTGCCCACCCCACCTTACCCATTTGTTTTTATTTAACAGTGGCGATATAATGGAGGGGTGAGGTGGGGTGGACACGTAGGAGGGGGAATAGGTTCAAAAATGTATCTTGACCCTCTCCCCCTTCCTACTCCATCCCACCTCACCCCTCCGTCACATAGCCACTGGTGAATAAAAAACAAATGGGTACGGTGGGGTGAGTACATAGGAAGGGGAGGGGGTCAAGGGAGTATTAATCAGAAATATTGATTTTTGTCTAATTTGCCTACACTATTATGAGGAATTTTGTTAAATTTTACGAATTTCAGATTAGACCGAAGAGAACATAAGTCCAAAGAAGTTTGGGACTCCATGTCCTATAGTAGCTTGGGACATTATACGTTCAAAGTAATCGAAAAAATTAGGTTTGCGTTAGAAATTTGAAGAAAATTATGATATTTTTTCAAAAAAAAAAAATGGGTGCGTCATGGGACGTACCTCAGAAGTGAAAACTTGTTTCTGAATTTTTGATTTGTATATTAGAGGTTTCGCTCTTTTATTTTGAAATCTATAATAAGAGGTGGGTGAATAGATAATATTTTTTTGTAAAAAAGGAAATGTCATTTGGAACAAATGATAAAAGTTAAACAAATCGCATTACCTGTATAGATTATGAGAAACTTAGTGAAAGTTTTTATGTAATAGATAGGTAACAAAACATATGCAATATGGAATTTTAGAATAAGAGAACAATATATTAAGGTTTTGAAACAAAGGAATGGAGAATGAATAATTGAAAAAGTGAGAATGGAAAGACGTGTCTAGTTGTTTGTACAATAAATAAGTAACAGGATATGGTCTTAACAAAATTTCTGGAATAGTAATCTAGAACATATAAATGTCATTTATAACAAATGAAAATTTCAGGATTAGTAATCTAGGACATATAAGTGAGAAAACGCGAAAAAAAATGTGCTATAAACGACTGAAATATATTTTCCACTCAAAAACAATATATTGAACAAAAATTAAAATTCGCACGTCAATTAAAAATTCCAAATGACACACAAAAGGTAAAGCAGTGCTGTCAACAAATTTCTTTTTGACTTTTAATAATTTTCTTTTAGATTACATTTTGACTTTTTGTCACACTTAACGAGTGACATTTTTTAAATGACTTTTAAAAGGTAAAGCAGTGCTGTCATCAATTTTCTTTTCTACTTTTAATAATTTTCTTTTAGATTACATTTTGACTTTTTGTCACACTTAACGAGTGACATTTTTTTAATGACTTTTAAAAGGTAAAACAGTGCTGTGACTTTTTGTCACACTTAACGAGTGACATTTTTTAAATGACTTTTAAAAGGTAAAGCAGTGCTGTCAACAATTTTCTTTTTTGACTTTTAATAATTTTCTTTTAGATTACATTTTGACTTTTTGTCACACTTAACGAGTGACATTTTTTTAATGACTTTTAAAAGGTAAAGCAGTGCTGTGACTTTTTGTCACACTTAACGAGTGACATTTTTTAATGACTTTTAAAAGGTAAAGCAGTGCTGTCAACAATTTTCTTTTTGACTTTTAATAATTTTCTTTTAGATAACATTTTGACTTTTTGTCACACTTAACGAGTGACATTTTTTTAATGGACTTTTAAAAGGTAAAGCAGTGCTGTCACAATTTTCTTTTTGACTTTTAATAATTTTCTTTTAGATTACATTTGACTTTTTGTCACACTTAACGAGTGACATTTTTTTAATGACTTTTAAAAGGTAAAGCAGTGCTGTGACTTTTTGTCACACTTAACGAGTGACATTTTTTTTAGGGTCATTCCACGTCAGTTCGTACGCAAAGTGGTAGGGTGGGTCGGCGATTTTTTTTCATTTTTTTTATGTGGGTAAACCTCGATGAGAGATGACGAATGCCGCAAACCGCAGCTCTCAAAGTCTTTTTGGAGGGCTGCCACGAGCATTTAAAGTTTTGAGGTAAAGTTGGATATGGTAAAATTGGGACGTGGATAACTCGAAAACCATGATGGGTTGAAAGTTGAAACTTTTTCCAATATGTAGGGCCTTTGAAGAGTTTTTGACGATTTTTTGAAAATCAGTGTTGCCACTTTTTTCAACACGAAAAATTAGCTGTAAAAGTTGAAAAATGACATTTCCCTATGATGTCAATCGCCAAAAATTCTGAAAAAAAATCTGTAAAGTACAACTTTACATGCTGATTAATATATTAAAAAATTGAGTTGACGTTATTTCGTATTTTCGAGAAAAAAAATTCCAAAGATTGGAAGAAAATACAATTTTCTTTTTCAAAGGTCAAAATTGTGTGAATTGATTTTTTTTTTGTTAATTTTACATCATATTCAAAGAAAAAGTCGGTAAAAGCCATTCAACATCCGTTAATATGTGTGAAAATGCAGAGTTATTAACTGTTAACTTCAAAAATTGAAAAAAAAAAAAAAATTTGGTATCAGGCGGTGCTGGTGTGATCCAGGGGTAACCAAATAAGAAATTCTGATACCAAAATGTTTTAGTGCTTTTTTGTTCTACTCTCAATTTCCAATATTTTTGTTCGAACATTTTTTTTTTTGTACGACCATTAGCAGAGGAGATAGAGAGTTCTGAAAGAAGGGGGTTATGAAGAAAATACTGTAATTTAAAAACTTGATAATATATATAAAATCGTTCTAAACTGTGTGTTTCGGCCATGAAAATAGTGGTGTTGTGTAAATTGATGGTATTAATACTCCCTTGATCCCCTCACCTTCCTATGTGCCCACCCCACCTTACCCATTTGTTTTTATTTAACAGTGGCGATATAATGGAGGGGTGAGGTGGGGTGGACACGTAGGAGGGGGAATAGGTTCAAAAATGTATCTTGACCCTCTCCCCCTTCCTACTCCATCCCACCTCACCCCTCCGTCACATAGCCACTGGTGAATAAAAACAAATGGGTACGGTGGGGTGAGTACATAGGAAGGGGAGGGGGTCAAGGGAGTATTAATCAGAAATATTGATTTTTGTCTAATTTGCCTACACTATTATGAGGAATTTTGTTAAATTTTACGAATTTCAGATTAGACCGAAGAGAACATAAGTCCAAAGAAGTTTGGGACTCCATGTCCTATAGTAGCTTGGGACATTATACGTTCAAAGTAATCGAAAAAATTAGGTTTGCGTTAGAAATTTGAAGAAAATTATGATATTTTTTCAAAAAAAAAAATGGGTGCGTCATGGGACGTACCTCAGAAGTGAAAACTTGTTTCTGAATTTTTGATTTGTATATTAGAGGTTTCGCTCTTTTATTTTGAAATCTATAATAAGAGGTGGGTGAATAGATAATATTTTTTTGTAAAAAAGGAAATGTCATTTGGAACAAATGATAAAAGTTAAACAAATCGCATTACCTGTATAGATTATGAGAAACTTAGTGAAAGTTTTTATGTAATAGATAGGTAACAAAACATATGCAATATGGAATTTTAGAATAAGAGAACAATATATTAAGGTTTTGAAACAAAGGAATGGAGAATGAATAATTGAAAAAGTGAGAATGGAAAGACGTGTCTAGTTGTTTGTACAATAAATAAGTAACAGGATATGGTCTTAACAAAATTTCTGGAATAGTAATCTAGAACATATAAATGTCATTTATAACAAATGAAAATTTCAGGATTAGTAATCTAGGACATATAAGTGAGAAAACGCGAAAAAAAAATGTGCTATAAACGACTGAAATATATTTTCCACTCAAAAAACAATATATTGAACAAAAATTAAAATTCGCACGTCAATTAAAAATTCCAAATGACACACAAAGGTAAAGCAGTGCTGTCAACAAATTTCTTTTGACTTTTAATAATTTTCTTTTAGATTACATTTTGACTTTTTGTCACACTTAACGAGTGACATTTTTTAAATGACTTTTAAAAGGTAAAGCAGTGCTGTCATCAATTTTCTTTTCTACTTTTAATAATTTTCTTTTAGATTACATTTTGACTTTTTGTCACACTTAACGAGTGACATTTTTTTAATGACTTTTAAAAGGTAAAACAGTGCTGTGACTTTTTGTCACACTTAACGAGTGACATTTTTTAAATGACTTTTAAAAGGTAAAGCAGTGCTGTCAACAATTTTCTTTTTGACTTTTAATAATTTTCTTTTAGATTACATTTTGACTTTTTGTCACACTTAACGAGTGACATTTTTTTTAATGACTTTTAAAAGGTAAAGCAGTGCTGTGACTTTTTGTCACACTTAACGAGTGACATTTTTTAATGACTTTTAAAAGGTAAAGCAGTGCTGTCAACAATTTTCTTTTTGACTTTTAATAATTTTCTTTTAGATAACATTTTGACTTTTTTGTCACACTTAACGAGTGACATTTTTTTAATGACTTTTAAAAGGTAAAGCAGTGCTGTCAACAATTTTCTTTTTGACTTTTAATAATTTTCTTTTAGATTACATTTTGACTTTTTGTCACACTTAACGAGTGACATTTTTTTAATGACTTTTAAAAGGTAAAGCAGTGCTGTGACTTTTTGTCACACTTAACGAGTGACATTTTTTTAGGGTCATTCCACGTCAGTTCGTACGCAAAGTGGTAGGGTGGGTCGGCGATTTTTTTCATTTTTTTTATGTGGGTAAACCTCGATGAGAGATGACGAATGCCGCAAACCGCAGCTCTCAAAGTCTTTTTGGAGGGCTGCCACGAGCATTTAAAGTTTTGAGGTAAAGTTGGATATGGTAAAATTGGGACGTGGATAACTCGAAAACCATGATGGGTTGAAAGTTGAAACTTTTTCCAATATGTAGGGCCTTTGAAGAGTTTTTGACGATTTTTTGAAAATCAGTGTTGCCACTTTTTTCAACACGAAAAATTAGCTGTAAAAGTTGAAAAATGACATTTCCCTATGATGTCAATCGCCAAAAATTCTGAAAAAAATCTGTAAAGTACAACTTTACATGCTGATTAATATATTAAAAAATTGAGTTGACGTTATTTCGTATTTTCGAGAAAAAAAATTCCAAAGATTGGAAGAAAATACAATTTTCTTTTTCAAAGGTCAAAATTGTGTGAATTGATTTTTTTTTTGTTAATTTTACATCATATTCAAAGAAAAAGTCGGTAAAAGCCATTCAACATCCGTTAATATGTGTGAAAATGCAGAGTTATTAACTGTTAACTTCAAAAATTGAAAAAAAAAAAAAAATTTGGTATCAGGCGGTGCTGGTGTGATCCAGGGGTAACCAAATAAGAAATTCTGATACCAAAATGTTTTAGTGCTTTTTTGTTCTACTCTCAATTTCCAATATTTTTTGTTCGAACATTTTTTTTTTGTACGACCATTAGCAGAGGAGATAGAGAGTTCTGAAAGAAGGGGGTTATGAAGAAAATACTGTAATTTAAAAACTTGATAATATATATAAAATCGTTCTAAACTGTGTGTTTCGGCCATGAAAATAGTGGTGTTGTGTAAATTGATGGTATTAATACTCCCTTGATCCCCTCACCTTCCTATGTGCCCACCCCACCTTACCCATTTGTTTTTATTTAACAGTGGCGATATAATGGAGGGGTGAGGTGGGGTGGACACGTAGGAGGGGGAATAGGTTCAAAAATGTATCTTGACCCTCTCCCCCTTCCTACTCCATCCCACCTCACCCCTCCGTCACATAGCCACTGGTGAATAAAAAACAAATGGGTACGGTGGGGTGAGTACATAGGAAGGGGAGGGGGTCAAGGGAGTATTAATCAGAAATATTGATTTTTGTCTAATTTGCCTACACTATTATGAGGAATTTTGTTAAATTTTACGAATTTCAGATTAGACCGAAGAGAACATAAGTCCAAAGAAGTTTGGGACTCCATGTCCTATAGTAGCTTGGGACATTATACGTTCAAAGTAATCGAAAAAATTAGGTTTGCGTTAGAAATTTGAAGAAAATTATGATATTTTTTCAAAAAAAAAAATGGGTGCGTCATGGGACGTACCTCAGAAGTGAAAACTTGTTTCTGAATTTTTGATTTGTATATTAGAGGTTTCGCTCTTTTATTTTGAAATCTATAATAAGAGGTGGGTGAATAGATAATATTTTTTTGTAAAAAAGGAAATGTCATTTGGAACAAATGATAAAAGTTAAACAAATCGCATTACCTGTATAGATTATGAGAAACTTAGTGAAAGTTTTTATGTAATAGATAGGTAACAAAAACATATGCAATATGGAATTTTAGAATAAGAGAACAATATATTAAGGTTTTGAAACAAAGGAATGGAGAATGAATAATTGAAAAAGTGAGAATGGAAAGACGTGTCTAGTTGTTTGTACAATAAATAAGTAACAGGATATGGTCTTAACAAAATTTCTGGAATAGTAATCTAGAACATATAAATGTCATTTATAACAAATGAAAATTTCAGGATTAGTAATCTAGGACATATAAGTGAGAAAACGCGAAAAAAAATGTGCTATAAACGACTGAAATATATTTTCCACTCAAAAACAATATATTGAACAAAAATTAAAATTCGCACGTCAATTAAAAATTCCAAATGACACACAAAAGGTAAAGCAGTGCTGTCAACAAATTTCTTTTGACTTTTAATAATTTTCTTTTAGATTACATTTTGACTTTTTGTCACACTTAACGAGTGACATTTTTTAAATGACTTTTAAAAGGTAAAGCAGTGCTGTCATCAATTTTTTTTCTACTTTTAATAATTTTCTTTTAGATTACATTTTGACTTTTTGTCACACTTAACGAGTGACATTTTTTTAATGACTTTTAAAAGGTAAAACAGTGCTGTGACTTTTTGTCACACTTAACGAGTGACATTTTTTAAATGACTTTTAAAAGGTAAAGCAGTGCTGTCAACAATTTTCTTTTTGACTTTTAATAATTTTCTTTTAGATTACATTTTGACTTTTTGTCACACTTAACGAGTGACATTTTTTTTAATGACTTTTAAAAGGTAAAGCAGTGCTGTGACTTTTTGTCACACTTAACGAGTGACATTTTTTAATGACTTTTAAAAGGTAAAGCAGTGCTGTCAACAATTTTCTTTTTGACTTTTAATAATTTTCTTTTAGATAACATTTTGACTTTTTGTCACACTTAACGAGTGACATTTTTTTAATGACTTTTAAAAGGTAAAGCAGTGCTGTCAACAATTTTCTTTTTGACTTTTAATAATTTTCTTTTAGATTACATTTTGACTTTTTGTCACACTTAACGAGTGACATTTTTTTAATGACTTTTAAAAGGTAAAGCAGTGCTGTGACTTTTTGTCACACTTAACGAGTGACATTTTTTTAGGGTCATTCCACGTCAGTTCGTACGCAAAGTGGTAGGGTGGGTCGGCGATTTTTTTCATTTTTTTTATGTGGGTAAACCTCGATGAGAGATGACGAATGCCGCAAACCGCAGCTCTCAAAGTCTTTTTGGAGGGCTGCCACGAGCATTTAAAGTTTTGAGGTAAAGTTGGATATGGTAAAATTGGGACGTGGATAACTCGAAAACCATGATAGGTTGAAAGTTGAAACTTTTTCCAATATGTAGGGCCTTTGAAGAGTTTTTGACGATTTTTTGAAAATCAGTGTTGCCACTTTTTTCAACACGAAAAATTAGCTGTAAAAGTTGAAAAATGACATTTCCCTATGATGTCAATCGCCAAAAATTCTGAAAAAAATCTGTAAAGTACAACTTTACATGCTGATTAATATATTAAAAAATTGAGTTGACGTTATTTCGTATTTTCGAGAAAAAAAATTCCAAAGATTGGAAGAAAATACAATTTTCTTTTTCAAAGGTCAAAATTGTGTGAATTGATTTTTTTTTTGTTAATTTTACATCATATTCAAAGAAAAAGTCGGTAAAAGCCATTCAACATCCGTTAATATGTGTGAAAATGCAGAGTTATTAACTGTTAACTTCAAAAATTGAAAAAAAAAAAACATTTTGGTATCAGAATTTCTTATTTGGTTACCCCTGGATCACACCAGCACCGCCTGATACCAAATTTTTTTTTTTTTTTCAATTTTTGAAGTTAACAGTTAATAACTCTGCATTTTCACACATATTAACGGATGTTGAATGGCTTTTACCGACTTTTTCTTTGAATATGATGTAAAATTAACAAAAAAAAAATCAATTCACACAATTTTGACCTTTGAAAAAGAAAATTGTATTTTCTTCCAATCTTTGGAATTTTTTTTCTCGAAAATACGAAATAACGTCAACTCAATTTTTTAATATATTAATCAGCATGTAAAGTTGTACTTTACAGATTTTTTTCAGAATTTTTGGCGATTGACATCATAGGGAAATGTCATTTTTCAACTTTTACAGCTAATTTTTCGTGTTGAAAAAAGTGGCAACACTGATTTTCAAAAAATCGTCAAAAACTCTTCAAAGGCCCTACATATTGGAAAAAGTTTCAACTTTCAACCCATCATGGTTTTCGAGTTATCCACGTCCCAATTTTACCATATCCAACTTTACCTCAAAACTTTAAATGCTCGTGGCAGCCCTCCAAAAAGACTTTGAGAGCTGCGGTTTGCGGCATTCGTCATCTCTCATCGAGGTTTACCCACATAAAAAAAATGAAAAAAATCGCCGACCCACCCTACCACTTTGCGTACGAACTGACGTGGAATGACCCTTTAATGACTTTTAAAAGGTAAAGCAGTGCTGTCAACAATTTTCTTTTTGACTTTTAATAATTTTCTTTTAGATTACATTTTGACTTTTTGTCACACTTAACGAGTGACATTTTTTTAATGACTTTTAAAAGGTAAAGCAGTGCTGTCAACAATTTTCTTTTTGACTTTTAATAATTTTCTTTTAGATTACATTTCGACTTTTTGTCACACTTAATGAGTGACATTTTTTTAATGACTTTTAAAAGGTAAAGCAGTGCTGCCAACATTTTCCTTTTTCACTTCTGGATAAATGATATTTTTGTAATATAATGTGAGAAATTTCCCTGGATAAATGATATTTTTGTAATATAATGTGGGAAATTTCCCTAGATAAATGATATTCCTGAATAATTGGTGGTTGGCAACCGTGTATAAGCGTAACGCGTCGAAAAAAATAGACCCCCACCATAGAAGTTTTCACTTCAAAAAACTTTCGTTTCGACTCGAAAAAATCGAAAACGAATGTTATTTGAGTCGAAAATTTTCATTTTTTTCCATCTCTCCAATGATTAAAATTTCCTTGTAAATAATCAATCGCGAGTGAGTGAATTATTGAAAAAGTCTTGATCGTTTGCTATCTAAAACAATCAATTTTTGAACGACTGATTCATAAACAAAAATTTTCCTTCAACGAAGAACCGTTTTTTTAAATCTTCGTGCGAATAGGTACCTAATCAATCGTGAATTGAATCATTTTTCTAACAAAATGTTCACGAGACAAAAATTTTTCTGAAAAGCAATTTCTAAATTTTTCCAGTCAATTATTTTATCGTTATTGAACTCAGGGTTTGCGAAAGGGGGATACAGAGGAGCATTGGCATACGACCTGTGTTTTTTGAAAGACCAATAGGGGGCCCGAAATTTTAATTTTACATTTTATTTCGAGAAAATACGCTGTAAAAGAACAAAAAATACTGATAAAAAAATTATATTTTAATGGACATTTTTTTAGTTCTAATAAAAAATAATCAATTGTGAGTAAATTATCGAAAAATTTGATCCTTTTCACGCCACTTCAAATTAGGTACATTACCTACACATTTTATTATTGGAAACATTCGTAACATTTAAAAATAACGTTCGAAGTAGTATGAAAAAGGTCAAATTTAGGTGAAGCCTGTTCAACATACCTACTACGAAAATTCCAAGACGAACGAAAAGTTGAAAATTTCCAATTAGGGTGTACTTTTCTGATCAGTTTAACTCGGAGTAAGAAATACAAATTGAAAATTTCCCAATTATTTTTTGAAAATTTTCCAATTCAAACTTACTTTTTTCGACTAATACTTCATGTTGATTATTGGTGGATGAACTTTCCCTGTCCCCTCCG
Source organism: Pseudococcus viburni (assembly GCA_033439095.1). Classification (NCBI taxonomy): domain Eukaryota; kingdom Metazoa; phylum Arthropoda; class Insecta; order Hemiptera; family Pseudococcidae; genus Pseudococcus; species Pseudococcus viburni. The sequence continues at coordinate 24,857 of JAVBJF010000548.1, read as the reverse complement.
CTGCCTTCACTTATCATCATCATTTTTAAAAAAATTTCCAACGCAAATTGGATTTTCCAATTGTAAATAAAATCTCGTCAGTATTAGAAGGAGAAAAAGGATTTCGTAAAATAAGTTTAAAAAATTAAAATATTGTCAAAACTGCATTTTTCACGTTTTTTTTCAAATTTTTGCAATTTTCAGTTTGATTTTTCTCGATTTTTCACAAATTTTGAACTCTGAATACATTTTTTTGATTAATACAAAATCATAGACGTAGGTAAGTAAACATAGAAAAAATTACATCAAAAGTAGAATTTTTGAAATATTTTGAAAAATTAATGATGGGAGTCATTATGTTGCCGAATTTTTGGTTCGAGTTGAAAAGAAAATTTTACTCTCGTTTTTTAGTGCTGTTTCTCGGTACTCGCCAAAATTTGGTATATTTTATCTGTATTTTTGAAAATTTCAAGGTCAGAAAAATCGTTGAATATTATTTTTAAAATTTTATAGGTAGGGAATTTTTGTGAAAAAATACAACCGTGATTTTCAAAAAATTTTCAAGACCACTATTCAAAGGTCTGGTGAAAGTCGACAACCGATTCCCAGTTCTTAGGTTTTGAATGTTCCAAACCCTAGGAAAAAAATTACGATATATGATTTTATGTTAAATTTTAGATAAAATCCCCCTGTCTCTGCCAAAAATCAACCTAGATAGCTCCAGTTTGCTACCTTCAGAATTTATTTTCTGGTTCTATAAACTTTTTTCTAATTTTTTGAAAAATATTTTTCGCCCTCACTCTTTATTCCTTCGTGCAGAAAAAAGCGGGCAAGAAAAATTTGAGAAGAATTAATGTGGCCCATTGTACCATTTTCAAAACACATTGACATAGTCATAATCGTGAAAATGAAAATCGTTTTTGAACAAACCTTTTGGCTCATTCTATGTCAACTCGACCAGGTTTTGACCTTGGGTCTTCCGATTTCACTCAAAATTTTTTTACGAGTTCTCCTCGATGGTCTAATGAAGGAATCACCGTCATTCCGATCCTAATCCTTCAGGGGGGTGGGGGGTGGCCCTTGTAACTTTCGTATAATTGGGATGTTTTGCGAAATTGCTTAACTTTGAAGGAGCATATCTCGAGATTGGTTAGGTCTAAGATAAATCTGTTCATGCTGTTTTGTAGAGAATTGAAAGGAGATTCGAAATTGATAATCACTTTTTGAAAAGTTCAAAGTTGAGCTTTTGTGATGGAAGCTCAACTTTCATGATAAGTACAAAAGATGAAGGGCCCCATTTAAAAATCTGAAAAAATTACTATGAAGAGAACTTTTAATGTATTTTCCAACTAATTACTTTTCAAGATGGGATCTCAATACCCCTGGGGGGCACAGGGGTCCTAAATTTTGGTCAAAATTCAAAAAAATGGAAAAAGTGAAGTAATATATCGATTTCTACTAATTCGAAGGCGCTGAGTTCGAATATGTGGTTAGTTTTTTCATTCTACCCCTCTGAACCCCCCTATCAGCCCCCTAATGAGGCCAAAATTCAAAAAAATGAAAAATAACGTATGACGTGTCGTTTGTTAGGTGTTTGAGGGCGCTGAGTTCGAATATTTGCTTATTTTTGGGATTCGACCCTTTAGTGCCCCCCTAGCCCCCAATTTTGAAAAAACACATGCAAAAAATCGGAAATAGCATGTGTCATATCGCTTTCTACTAATTCGAGGGTGCTGAGCTCGATTATCAACTTACTTTCTCGATCCGTCTCCTTCGTTCTCCACACTGACTCCAAAATTACTAAATCATTTAAAAAATCAATGTGTTTTTTCAAAATTGGGGGCTAGGGGGGCACTAAAGGGTCGAATCCCAAAAATAAGCAAATATTCGAACTCAGCGCCCTCAAAAACCTAACAAACGACACGTCATACGTTATTTTTCATTTTTTTGAATTTTGGCCTCATTAGGGGGCTGATGGGGGAGTTCAGTGGGGTCGAATGAAAAAACTAACCACATATTCGAACTCAGCGCCTTCGAATTAGTAGAAATCGATATATTACTTCACTTTTTCCATTTTTTTGAATTTTGACCAAAATTTAGGACCCCTGTGCCCCCAGGGGTATTGAGATCCCATCTTGAAAAGTAATTAGTTGGAAAATACATTAAAAGTTCTCTTCATAGTAATTTTTTCAGATTTTTAAATGGGGCCCTTCATCTTTTGTACTTATCATGAAAGTTGAGCTTCCATCACAAAAGCTCAACTTTGAACTTTTCAAAAAGTGATTATCAATTTCGAATCTCCTTTCAATTCTCTACAAAACAGCATGAACAGATTTATCTTAGACCTAACAAATCTCGAGATATGCTCCTTCAAAGTTAAGCAATTTCGCAAAACATCCCAATTATACGAAAATTACAAGGGCCACCCCCCGCCCCCCTGAAGGATTAGGATCGGAATGACGGTGATTACTTCATTAGACCATTGAGGAGAACTCGTAAAAAAATTTTGAGTGAAATCGGAAGACCCAAGGCCAAAACCTGGTCGAGTTGACATAGAATGAGCCTTTTGTGAATAATTGAATATTTATGAGTGAATTTTTGATACATTGTTTGGTCGTTGGCTAGTAAATTGAGTTGAAAAATTTTTTGAAGCACATTTTTAAACATTTTTGGTCGTACGAATTCGTAATTCCTTGATCTATGATTAGGTATTTTGAAAAAAAAAATCATCAATAATCATTTGAGAACAACTCTGTTGAGAACATTGTTTGTCATTCATTCCAGCTGCTGATGAAAATTCTATAAAAAAATAAAAACAATTTTTCAATTATTATACTTTTGTTCGCGAAGGATTCGATGAACGTTTTTTCACTGATAGATCGTTCGTGAACAAAATGGTTCAAAAGAATGATTTTTTGAATATTTTTCTTACTCTACGAGAAATTTTCTTCTACATTACCTATCCAAATTTTTTGTGGTTGATTTTAGTGAATGAAAATTTTTAATCGTTCGCGAATGATTTTTCACTTTTTGAACAATTCGTTAAGAAACGAAAATTTTTCGAAATATTAATTTCTAATTTTATTTTTTTTGAAAACCACGCATTTAGAAAATTTTTTTACTAATGAGTCATTCACGAACGACTCCGTTCAAAACGCTGATTAACGTCCATCGGTGAAATGATGATTCAACCATTTTTATCAATTTTTTCGCCAACCAGTGTTGCCTTCTTAAGCTAAAAATAAAAACATAAAGCATTTGATTACATTTTTCTCATTTTTTTCTTCTTATAACTATCGTTCGAATTTAAAATTCGAATCATCTATGCACTGTGTAGTTCCTTATACTTATTTTTAGAAACGAATTTTTCGCCGTTGACCTCAGCACCTTCGATATTCAAGCCAATAATTCGAAAGTAACACAGAGTGAGACGCTGGTCGAAAAAATCATCCAATTCCTATGCATCGCTCGTGTTTCGCTGCGTGAACCCCTCCTCTGTAATAAATAACCTCCTACCTCATCTCAGCGAAACATTCAAACCCGCATCATTCTCGAACCCCTGAAACCCCCCATTTTCCAAAAACCCCCACCGAAGCCAAACCTTCTCGGAAAAAACGATTGAAAACAGAGTAAATGGAATGAAGGGGCAAAAAGTGACAAATATCGATTCATTGTGTTTTTCCATCTCGTAAGACCGAACCATAGAAACCCATCATTTGGAAATTAATAGAATGGAAAATTCATTTTAAAAATAGAACCAGACGCCATTTTGGCTGTCGGTGAGAGTTTATAAGCTGCATACGAGTACGGCGCCGCTCTGCGCCGCACGTAAAGCGTACAACCGAATCGAATAAAAATATCGTAATTCCGACTGGGTAACTGTATGGCAAAAAATTGCAATATTGATTTTCGATGTATCAAATTCCAACGATATCGATTCGTTAGCGCGAGGTTAGTGTCGACTATGTCGTGGCTCGTGCGAGAGATTAATGTGCATACGTACATTTTTTTTGGGTGTGCGTGCAAATGCTCGTTCCACTACGATGATAATTTTCATTCAATATGGCAAAATAACGTACGCTCGCGTATAATCAGCTGGGTGGTGAAATTTCGAGTAATTTTTTACTCGCGTTGTCGACCATACGACGACGACTCGATAATGTACGCGTCCGTGGATTCGAAACGGTGCCATAGATTAACGATGGAATACGATTTTATGCTTTAGTTTCTAATGTTACCGAAATTTGGCCACATGCCCGGAGATATTTCTGAAATATTCGCCATTCCAGAGGAAACCGCATTAACGCAGACGTTTTGGTCTGGCTGAGTTGTTTAAATAGATCACCTGTTTAAGTTTTAACTCTCGTACATATGATTTTCATTGTGCAGTATTTTAACGTCTCTGTCTCTTTTCCTTCGATGGTGAGATGATGAATGATTAGGTGAGGATATTTCTCCAGTACGACAGCTCGATGGTTTGCTTTGTGACGCGAAATATTCTCGAGGAAGGGGAGCAGAGTCGAGGTTAAAGTTTAACATGGTTTTTGTTGGCTTATCGCACAGCAAAGTGTATTTCTAAACTAAAGGTTACCATACTCGATGGTTTTAATTTTAAACCCAACCATGTGCGCAGAATCACCGTTGAAAAAATTCTTCGCTCTAGAGTCGAGATATTAAACACAAGAAACGATAATTAAACTAATTGAGCTGTGTGTTTCATCCACGTACTTTACACAGCTCTCGTGTCATTTTGTGAAAAAAACGAGATGCAGGAGGGTGCTGGCAGATAGAAGGAGTCAGAAGGCGAGAAAGAGTACTTGACTTATTGTTAGAGATGATATAAGCACACCAGATGATCGTTTCGAGAGAGCGAGAGGGAAAATTCGACGGAGAGGACTTGGCGTTGGCATTCATTTAACACGTGTTGGATTATCGATCCGATGCGATGAATATAAAAGATTCGACTACGGTTGCGAATAAGTAAGAATGAAAAACCGCTCAAGAATTGGTAGGCAGCTATTTCTTTCACCTTTTTTATATTCGTCGTATTACGACGGTGATTAAAGCGATATTTCACGGTGCTTGGAAAACGACGACGAGCCTGGAGGCTGGAATACTATACCTCTTCCTCGACCCCAGCCCTCAATCTATCTCGTTCAGTTGAAAATGCACATTCTGAGGCACGTTTAATGGAACATTCTACTCGAAAACCAATCCGAAGATTATCAATTCGGCGGAATATTTTTCCCCGAATTTCAATCCAGCTCGTTGATAATATCGTCGAAACGTAATACCGAAATTCGCACGTGTGGCAGAAAAGCCTTCGAAAACTAGGCGTGTAAAAAAGTACACGGTACCAAAATATTGACGAAATTTTGATTAACTCGTGCACTCGAGCTAGCAGTGCGACCCGAACTACCTGTTGATGTCTGGAATACGTCGAACTCGCAGATGGGCATATGGGCTGGGCACCCCGAGCCCAGAATTACATCTTTTGCCAACTGCCTACGAGTTTTAGTGCTGAGTCGAAACCTCCATTTTATTTCGCAGATTTTCATAGATAAATCTATGTCCATAAAGCCTATATGGTTACGTACAGTTGAATAATTTCCTGCGTTATGACTTAATAGCATTAGTCATCGGCGAATTTCGAATAACTGAGTTGCGCATGTCCCTTTATTTCTCTCTTTCTAGCGCCGAGCTCGATAAATGATTTTATTTCGAAATTACCACGTCGAAACGTAGTCGTCGCAGGTTTCACGCGCGCGAATACATTTCGACGAGTGCACGAAAAATATCGGCGTTTTTGGGGAGAAAACACTGACACCGTTTTAGCCGATTTTCCTTACAGAAAACTAGGTCAGCGACCTTTGGCAATAATCCAATGAAAAAGAAGGCGAAACGAGTCGAAATTATTTACGAAATATGCTCAGATTTTTTTCCACCGTACGAATCACGATTTGATGGGTGTAATAGAAGTAATATGAAAGGAAATTTTTTAATCGAAGTCCTAAGAGGTGGAGGGAGAATTAATTTTTTATATTTATACGAGGAGTGTTTGGAAAAGGAACATTTCAAATACTTATTGATCTGCGAAAAGGAATACTTTTTTGGAGGAATATTATTTTTAACATGTAAAGGGGTTTTCTTTCCTTTCGACAAGAACTTATCGAAGGTGGAAAAAGGACCGAGTAATTTAACGTTTAAAATTAGGTACCGAGTTCTATGTATATTTTCAGTCAAACCGAAATGGAAAAGCTGAAAAAAACGTAGATTTAAATATAAATATGTAGGTATACCTTCATTCACGTGTAAGGTTTGTTGCCTGATTTTTATCAGATTTAATGCAAATATTTATTTGCTATTTTTAGGGTTATTTTCAGAGGTCGTATTTTTTTTCTTTTCAAAGTCTCGATTATTTTATAAATGATGTGAGTACGATTGCTTGAGAAAATTTTCTCATTTTATAAAAATTATAAGAAATTTTAAAATTGCTATTGCTCTTTTCAAAATGCTGAGTGGGACCAAAAGGACTCCAAATTTCAGGGAAAGAAAATGTAAAAAAAACCAACAGCCTATTAAATTTTTTTGTATTCAAAATATGTACAAGTTCCTATCTCTCTAACAACAGAAAATTTTGTTGAAAATTTTTTAGATTTCTCAATTCAGACAAAAAGTGAGATGCTTCAAGTTGACATTCCAAAAAGATGGAAAGATCATTAAAAACGAGAAGATATCAATCCCCCCCCCAAAAAAATGATTTTGAAGAAAGTTTGAATGCTCTCTCTGGAAAATTCGTGATTGATCATTTTATGAAGTAGGTAAACGAATTTTAACCCATGTAGTATTATTAGGGTAGGGGAAAGGAAAAACGAAAATTTTTTCAAACATTTTATACTAAGAAATATTACATTGAAAAATTGCTATGAAAAAATTGTTGTTTGTCTCCTTATTTCTCATTTAAGAGAGACAACATTTTTTCGACCTAATTTTCCGTTAAACGAGGTCACGTGCTCACGTGAAAAAGTTTTTCAAATTCGTTTTTCGTTTTTTTAATGATTTATTCGACTTTATGTTTTGAATTTCGGAATCTTGTTTCAGGTGGCTTAAATTCAATAAAAACAAACGACTTGAAAGAGAAGGGTAAATAGAGTGAAAGAATTTTCCCTATAAGTGAAAATCAGTCCAACTTATTGCTTAGGTACTTTTATCTGTGTATTTTTTGTTTCAAAGTACTAAACATAATGTTTTCAAATCAAGAAAATCTGACCAGTATTTCAAAAAGTTCAGCAACTTTATTGAATTCTAATCCTGTTCATTCGTTCATACATGTAACCCTACATTTGAAAACGTATTCAATGGGGAATTTTACTCTCTAATCCGGCTGCTTCAATTTTAGCTAAACGTTAACCTTTGTAAAAAGTTTCCATCATTTTTATGACCGAATGACTGTTTACCTACGAAGGAATTATATTCTTTGATCGATAAATCACTGGTGCGAATTGTTACAAACCTAAGTAAGAATACCAGAACACTCAAAAACAGTTAAATTAAAAGCTGTGTTCGAAGATATTTTACGAACCAGATGTCAAATTGTAATTCAACTTTGTAACAATTTTCCACGGTTGAGGGATTAATCGAGAGACCGAGGTCGTGGGATAATATTTTGTTTTTTCTATTGAACTGAAAAATAACCTCCAGGATTTAAAAAAGGTTATACTTCTTATTGATCGAATTCACCAGCTTCGTGGCTCCATTTTTTCGGTTACCTATTTTTCATTTGTTTATTTTATTTATGGAGGTGGTAAAGAAAGGAAAAGGATTATAAAGGAAAAGAGATTTTCAATTTCAAGTTCATAATTTTTTGTTATGAAGACCAGTAATACAGCGAAGAAGAACAGCTTGTCCCTGCACCTCACCCCTCCACCTCAATAGAGGCCAAATTGAAATTAGTCTGAAAAATTGGCTTCAAATCGAGTCGAAATTTTTTTTAAAGCGACGACCTTTTTGGAAAAATTTTAATTTTTGAATTAATAGAAAAATTGAAAAAAATTGATCTCCGGTGAAAATTTCCAATTCAACCTACATCCTGAATAGTAATGGCATTACGTTTATTTTAGCTGATGAAAGCAATTTGAATTCAGGTATAATCCTTGGAATATTTGGCCATTTTTGAAAATTCTTCGTCAATATTTTTCTTCAATTCGAATGTTTTTTTTCTGATTGCAGCCAGCCTTCTGTAGTTCTCATGCAATGAAATTGAAAAATTCAGAAAATAATGAGAAAGTACATGTTTTCAAAATTCAGCTTTTCACCCAGTCGTATTATCTTTGGACCGAGAAAAGAATTAAACCAGCTGTTTTGTAATCCATTTTTTTTTTTTTTTTACTGATAATCGTCTTCTTGATAGCATATGAAATGGTCACCTCTGCAGAACGAAAGCTACATATATTTTCAAAAGAAAGAGAAGGGTCATCGATTCGCCGAAAATTCGTTTTTTTTTTCACAAAACTCTGCTCAAATAAGCCTCACGACCAGGGGTGCTAACCGTAACTGTAACTACTAACCAAAAATTAACCAGACAATAAATTGGCCCCTTAACCATAATCTGTAACTACAAATTTCAAAAACCCAAATAATTTTCATTTTTTTTGTGGTTAATTATGATCGAAGCAAAAACCAATCAATTAAATTCAAATTTTTGTTAGCACTAGGTGTTGGATTCTTCCAAACAACCATCATTTTACCGTCTTTTTTTGTTCTTGCTTCTTGCATTTAACCATTAACCTTGACCATTGACCGACCCCCTCCAAAAAATTCAAAAACCTTAACTATAAACCGTAACCCGAGACAGAATTGTTGAAAACCGTAAATACAGTCGAGCCAATTTAAGGAGAGCCCTCAAAACGAAAAATTTCTGTTTTGTGGCTGAATATTTTTTATTTTCACGGAAAATTCGAGCGAAATTTCCACTCCGACGAAAATATACGCCACCAAAAAAATACATGATTTCGATTATTGTACAAAATATGAGGGGTGATCATTGTGTTTTGAAAATTTCAAAAAAATATACTTGGCGTCTACTCTCACAATGTGAATAGTGATCTGTTTTCACTACTTAAAAGGTATAAAACCCCAAAAAAATTATCAAAAAGTGGTTCCAGTTCATGGTGGAGAGTTATTTCACTTAGAAATCTTAGATTGGTGTCATGATTTTGAGAGAGAAGGTGGAATTTAAGAGACAGAAAATCACTCTCAAAAAACAACATTGATTCATTCACCCAAAAATTTCATTCTAGAGGAGCACAAAATTAAAATGACCAAAATGAGATAGTTTTTTGGCATTGTCTTAAGCAGTACCTACTCAAAAAATTGCCTGCAATTATTCACAATTTCGGAAATTTTTTTTCACGAGAGGTGTAGGGTTGGACGCCACGTCCACTATCTTGAAATTTTAAAAACACAATATTTCGGGGAGAAATGCAAGTAGAAACTCGTAATTGCATGTGAAGGGAGGAAAACTCAACAAAATTATGTGGTCCAATCCGTTTTACAATCGGTGCATTTTTACGCGAGTTATGACGTTTTTCAACTTACTTATTGATCAGCTTTTGTGTTACAAAACATATACTTTTTTGTCAGAAACAGAGAATAATTTCATAAATAGATGATTTTTTTGCTAGTTATCCTGAAATTACTTTTTCTAACGATTTCTGTTAGCACCCCTGCTCATAACAAAAAAGTACAAGAATTGAAGTATGTTTCACTCAGAATTTTTATTTTTCATCCACAAATTGAATTCATTAGCACCCATAAGTGCACCCAGGGGGGGAGACGCTCGAGAGGCTTGAGCTCCCCCGCTTGGCAAGGTGATTTTTTATCATAAAAATGTCAAAAAAGAGTATGATTTTTTTTTAAATCGTCCTCGCTTCGCTCAGGCAGTGTTTTAGTTACTAGATATTTCTTGAATAAACATACCACTCTCTAAATTAGAATCAGTTGAATTTGCAGAAATTCTGTCTTTTTTAATCGGTAAAATAATTTTCATTGAAAATGAGTGATTTTCACTGATTTTTCGGTCAAAAATTACTAATTTCTTAGTCAACGCTCCATTTACCTATCAGAAAAATCAGTAATTTTGACTAAAAAAAATCAGAAAATCTCATCATTTTTCAATTTTTCTTCGCTCAAATCTGTATATGTATTATCTGCCTACTGAAAATACCCTAATTACTCCAGCCCCACAAAAATAACAGGTTCCTTCATTTTTTTCATTAAATTTTGACCCCTCCCCCATTTTTCTCGAAATCTGAGCCCCTCTGTTACATAATTTTTGAGTGCGATTATGTTAGCTCCCCCCCCCCCCAAACAAAAACAAAAAAAAAGGTATTTCACATTTTTATATTTTTTGAAAAAATCCTTTTAATTCAGCCTCATAACATTAGTAAAATGATACAGAGAATTATTCGTTTCAGGAACTCTGTTCCATTTTACTTTCAAAAAATACATCCTTCGGACCAAATCCACTTTTTATTTTTCGAAAAGTGTTTGAATAACTGAAGAAGAAGCCAAAGAAATTGTTTTGATTATTCCGAGGATTTTTTTGAAATGTGATGAACCTACTTTGAATTGAACTTGGGTACTCTTTCAAATAAAATTCCTCCGATTCTCATTTGGAGTAGGAGCTAGTGCATAATTTATTTCAAAATTCATTCGAGCTTATTTTTTTCAACAAAAAATGGAGGAATTTGACATTTTTGGCTTCAAAAATAATCATTTTTGACTAAAATTGAATTTTTTGGAAAAAATTACGATTTTTACTACTGGAACGTTGAGCATGGAACTTATATCCATGCTTCGTTTACATTTCTACCAATTTCACTGGATTATTTCGTTTGTGGAATGCATACAGCAGACAATTTAAGCAATCTAAATCGAATTCAAGACCCTAAAAGTTGTGCTGTAGCCTTTCCATCGAATAATTTAGCATCCGAATAATGCAGGTTTGTGGACAATGAATATTGATTGACCGTTTGACTCTTGAACCGAGCTAAAGCTACGTGTATGTAGCTAGCTTAGCAACGTGGAGTAAATTTAGGATTCGGTTCGGTACGTAGGACGAGACGGATCAATGATGCGAATTAACTAACGTTGTGAAGCATAGGCAGTATAAAGGTCCACCTGTATAGGATGGCATTTGGCAGAACTGAAAAAGTCGTCGCGAGGCAAGCTACGGCTGCAAATACGTGCGAATCAGACGCTTTGTAAATGCTCTTGGGAATATGGAAAACGCTATAGGCGGCGCGACGTGCAAGCTGGCTTTTTTCCGGCTTTGGCGGCCGGTGCAGCCGGGACGCGGGGTCGACGGCGCGTTTATTATTCCAGCAAAGGCTGGAACTGGAACTCGGGCAAAAGGTACACATGGCCGGAGAAAAGGGTCGAGCACGGGCTGGGCAGGGTCTGGAAAGATTTTTTTGGAAATTAGGAAAAACATGGATGGTTTCGCGACTACAGAACGAGCGCGACTATAGAACTTAGATGGCGGCTGTGAAGGAGACGTCGGCGAGGAGGGGGGCAACCAAGGCAACGATCGCATTTGCTGATGGGAGAGAACGGTTGCACGGAGGAAAAAGCGCGCGGGATCGTGTGCGTACATATTGGTGCGGTATGTTTGGACGGAAAGCTTTAAAAATAGACATTTCGACGAAAAAGTACACACGGATGCAATTAAATCGATAGGTCGTGTGTTTGAAATTCAAATTCGGTTACGCATTGCTATGGTATCGGTGATAATGTAACTTATTTCGACCAGTCCGTTCAATGTTAAAATAACGTATAAGAATGTCGACCTTTAGTACTTAGACGCACCGAACGGTTACACCCCGAAAAAAAAGAACGTCGAAAAAAATTCCACGCTTATCATGGTCGTCTATACGATATTATTTTATTATCCGGCCCGCGTAAGTGTAGTAATGTAATGTAAAACAAACCTTTTCCCTAATGTGACCTATTTTATCAGGGAAAACACCCCCGTGTTATCAATGAAACAGCCCGAAGTACGCAGCCATGCGGTTTGCACGTTAGCGTGACCCAGGTACTCTCTCTCGTGTACGAGTTCATGCGCGAGTCTACGCTTTTCGTAGGCTTTCAGGGTATCTTTTCGGCTGATAGGTATTTCTATTCGGCTTTTTTTGTAGGCCTGCGAATAGCTCATTATTTCAACGACAATTTCAATCCAAAATTAATTGCGATATAGGCGAGAAAAGCAAAAACCACCGTATGCACACTCCGGTGTAATTTTTCCAACGTACTTACTTTTGAAATGGCAAATTTTTCGTTAAACGAATACACCGCAGCAGCACACAAAAACGCACTCGAAAACTCGCGTACACCACTCCGCAAAGTTAATATATTAATCGTTTTGGAATTCGCGAACACTGATTTTTTTTTTCGCTCAATTAATAAATAAAATATAAAAAAACACAGCACAATATCGAAGTAATGACTGGATGTTTTGGCCTGGCGAATCAAACGGGCGCCCACATGGCCCAACATATACGAATCGGTAGTTATATTCTTAGATTTAAGGACGCGACTAAAGCGTCTGCGTGAAATTCCCTTTACCCTGATTTCGGCCGAAGTGGCACACTCCACTAACTCGACGGATAATTTAAAGTTGGCCAAGAATTTTGTTCACTACAAATCTACATTTATGAAATTGTCGCCAGTTCGCTGCGATGATGCTCGCGCCAATCTCGCGAATTAACTAATATTTTAAATCGACTGCCGGCGTTTACGGATACAAGAGGGTTGTGGGTCGAGTAGGATTCGAGATCCCTGAGATGTGGGTGATCCTTGTGGAACAGGGAGGCTCGATGGGATGTGGTCGTGGGCTGATGGTAAATCTTCATTCGGGTGACATTTAAACCCCCATTAAGGATTATCTGATCGGATTCACCGGTTCGATGCGAAATTAGCTTCATTAAGGTGATAATTTCGATATTGTGTACTTTCGGGCGACGTGTATTTTAATTTTTTAGATACAGACTAGTAAAGATTGGTTGTCTTGAGAGAGTTGCGAGTGGAATTTTGATTTGCAGAGCGAACACTGAAAGGGGGCAGATGAGGCAGAGCTTCTCCGTACTAGTAAAATTGTATTTTTAATGGAAAAATTTGAGTTGAGGCAAAAAATTGTCCAGAAAAATTCCATGTCTGAGGAAATGTTTAATTTTTGCCCCTCCAGTGAGCCAACTTCAATTCGTCTTTGAATTCATGGTTGGAATTGTTTCAATTCACACTCAAAAAAATAAAAAATAAATTTTATTAAACGTAATAATAAAAAGGCACCATTCACAAAACTAGTAAAATTTATTCAAAAAATAATACTTAATATTTATTGCAAAATAATAATATTTATCGCAAAATTGACAAACTTTATTTTCTATGCAATAAACTTTACCAAATTTCGTGATAAATTTTATTATTTTTTTTGATAAAAATTGCTAATTTTGCGAATGGTGCCCCGTTATTATTTTTTTTGGATAAACTTTATTTTTTTGATAAAATTTATTATTTTTGGATAAAATTTATTTTTTGGAGATAAAATTTATTTTTTTTGAATAAAATTTATAATTTTTTGCAACACCTCCTATTCATTTTTCATTCTCCATTTTTCTCAGTGCACATTTTTGAATTTGAGAAAGTTCTTAAAATTGAACATTTTTTATTCCAATGATTTCAATGTCAAATATTATGAAAAGTCTAGCCGGATTAGAGGTGAAATCGGAACTAGCTCGATTTTCATTCTAACCCCTTCAGATGGTGTCCGTGTCCCTTAATGTAAAAAAATTCTGAAAAATTGTTGATCTCCCATCTCCCCTCTGTTTCGGAATTTTGGCCACTCTCTCATTTTAAATCTGTGAAAAGTCAATGAAAAATAGTCAGAATTGCAGCACAGAGAACATCAGCGAAATTCTTTGATTTTAAGCGGATTTTCACTGATTTTCAAAGAATTTCGCAGATTTCTCAAAGAAGTTCACCGATTTTTCTGCATATTTCAGAGATTTTACTGGCTTTTCAGTGAATTTTCACTGATTTCCCAGCAATTTTTTTCACTGTTGGCTTTCAGTGAAATTTTTCACTGATTTATTACTGTGCTGCAATTCTGACTTATTTTCAGTGATTTTCAATCATTTTCACTGATTTATAAATGAGAAAGCATAATATTTCTGTACGGATTTTCGCGATTTTCGGTCCTTAGTTTAACAAACCGACAATAAAAATATGCACAGGGAAATTCTGTACAAAAAACTAATTTTTTAGTTATTTTTCCTGAGCGGTCGTTTTTTGCTAATATGGCGTTTTTCGTGTTCAAAAACTTCAATGGCCGAAAAAACGAGAAGGAGTGCACCAAAAGGGAGTTGGTGAGTTGATTCCCTGAATTCAGAAATATGAGAATTGAGTCCTACTTTTTTGGAGGGGGGGGGGTGTACAAATTGATTTCCAATTTTTTTTTCATGGTATATGTACGAATTTATTTCAATTTTTTTTCGAGGTATGTACGAATTAATTCCCATTTTTTTTCAGGGTATGACGAGTTGATTCCGAACCTCTTTCAGCCTATTAGCGTTACCCATGGAATACCACGAAGAGGTTGGCTTTGGAGGGTTTTTTTTGTCATGCCTGACTGAAAATATTGTACGAATGGGTCTTTTATAAATCCTATAATTGAAAAAAGGACATTTTCAGTCGAAAAAATTGAGTTAAAAAAGGAGAATTTATCAAATTGAGCTTGTAAAATTAGAAAAAATCTCACCTGAGACGGAAATTTTCCATTTTTGGGTCCTTTTATGTATTACAATAATTTTAATCGTGCTTTTTCAAAACTACATTTTAAAGTAATTTTCCAATTGTGAATAAAAAACTAGGCACGTATTGTTTGAGAACGGTAATTTCTCGAAAGTAAGACACCTTCATTCATACCACGTTCTTCGAATGATTATACATAATATTACGTGTATGAAGGTCTAGGTAACCTACACTCAAATTTTGCGCCGAAAGTAAGGATCAACTCGTACATATTCAGAAAAAAAATGGGAATCAATTTGCCTATCTTTTTACATGAATATTTCGTTGGGAATCAACTCACCTACAGCCCACCAAAATTGATGGAAAAGTTATCGTAAATACCTACACCTCTACGAGATGTAACTTAGTGTCAAAAAACGGAAAATTTTTTTCGTTTTAGGTGAAATTAAAAATGGCCATAATTTGAAAAGGAATGGATGGGGAGTCAAAATTTTTTCCAGAATTTTTTTCATAGATGGATACCATCTGAATGGGATTGGAATGAAAATCGGAGCTGGGGCCTAATTCGCTTCTTATCCGACCAAACCCATAAAAAATATGCGATCGTGATCATTTTTTGTGAAAATTAGGTACTAATTATGTAAATGTAAGTACATATGTAGGCTCTAGGTATATCAAAAAATTTTGCAAACTCACTTTTTTCTCACTTTTTTGAGGAATGAGAATTTTTTATTCCATACATATTTGTTTAAAACTATCCAAAATGAAGAAAAGGGATTCTTATTTGAAAAAAATTCATTTTTAAAATTCGACGAAAAATTGGAAAAAATCGAATACTTCTTGTGAATCTGAAGATGAAAAAATTTTTCATTAAAAACCTGGTATTTTCAAAATTTTAAAATGAAAATTTAAAAAAATGACACATCCAGGGATACCAGTCCTAAAGTCAGAAATATCGATTTCGATTTTTTGGCCTATTTGAAGGGAGAGATTTCCGTCACTTTAGGACCTCACGGAGCATCCTAAATCTAAAATTCGTAGAGTATAAAAACCTAATTTTCGCTGAAAACCTACCTTTTTTTACAGTTTTAGCGATAGCTCGAAAAGTTGATTTCCCACCTGAGGTCTGGTATCGCTTGACGCGTCACAATTACCTACTGAGTCACATTTGAAAAAAAATTATTTTTTCAGCCATGAGTATTGAGAAACTTAATTTTCTCATTTCATAAATGAAATTTTCTTCCCTGCTAAATTTATCGATTAATAGTAAAATCAAAATTACGGATTCAATGAGGCATAAGCTTGATAATAACAACGTATTCAGTCATCATTGGGATTTTCATTACTCTATGATTTGACAAGAGTATGAAATTATAGCTCAAGACATTGTTCTTCTGGATCGAACATAATATTTCAGAGCCGGTAAAATAAAATATTATCTTTACCTAAGGTAATGAATCATTTTTAAAAATCATCTTCGTACAACTTTTTTTTACCACTTTGTAACCGTGAATCGAAACGAAGATGGTCTCAGATCCTCCGTCTGGTTGGCCATCTAATATCTACCTCGTAAAATATTTCCTATCAGCATTACCATAAAACAAGCCATTCTCTCATCCTCGGACAAGCTTTGCGAAACTTGGCAACGTAGCATCATAAATTAGCAAAATTTCAATATGAACAGACACGGACCACGTTGATTCCGCCCATAAAATTTGTATACGTTTCACCGTTAACTCCCAGGTTTAATATTTTTGCTGCAAAACGCAGCCTGAAAATCCCTTTCCATTAAACGGCAAACTCGCTACGAGGTCATTAGTATTCATAATTGGGAATAAAATTTAACGACTTTTTCCCCAAGGAGACGAAGGAAAAAAATGAGGTCGTGATTTTTCGTGCAAATTTTCGTACCTACATAATCGAAGTGGCATACGAGTAGATGTGATTCAAATGAATCGGAAAATTTGTCCAAGTTGTCCGATATTAAAAAGCTGTTAAAGTACGGCCAACGGGCGAATTTTCGATTTATCTTTATGACCTTGCTACGTCGATGAACGGCGATGAAATTTTACGATGAGTTTGAAATTATTTTCGAAATAGAAGTTCGATTTTTATTGGGATTTTAGAAGTATGTATAAGCAAAAAAAATCTCCGAAAAAGAAGTAGTTCCCCGTCCAATGGGGACTGAAACCCAAAGTTATGTCGATAACAAAATGTTACGTATGATATAAAAGTGAAACCCGCCATGAAAAAAATCCTTACTTTCTTGAAAAAAAATTTCCAAAATAGAATTGGCATCAAAGTCGAAAATGGAACAAAAAATAAAATAAAAAATGGAAAAAGTGTTGGGCGGACAGAGCTCTTAATAAGTAATTGAAAGTGTTTTTGTAAAATGAGAGCTCTGTCCGCCCAACACTTTTTCCATTTTTTATTTTATTTTTTGTTCCATTTTCGACTTTGATGCCAATTCTATTTTGGAAATTTTTTTTTCAAGAAAGTAAGGATTTTTTTCATGGCGGATTTCAGCATTCCCAAGTTTTTGGAGAATTTTTGCTACATTCTCTTCTCTTTACATTTGAAGTTTTCAAACACGGGTTTCAGCTAGAAGAATCATCGAAATTTTTTTCAAACCATCATCTATACCACCCACACAAGTTTGAAAAAATTTGGTTGAAAACTCGCGAAAATAAAAATTCTTAATGAAAAGGCTGAAGAAAAGAACGTTTTGGCCCATAACTAAGGATAGTGGAGGGGTAGGGGGCCAAAAAATTTTCCACAAGGTTTTCAGACCATAAGAACCAACTTCCATCGGTTAGTTTCGACTTTCAGCTCGGGGGCAGATTCGCCTATCTTTACCGTCAAGCTGGTACCCTTTATCTGGAAAAAATTGAAAAATTCGCCTAATGCGCATACATCGAGGTAAAAAGTTGAAACTTGGTAGATGTAGATACCCTATTTTCGACCTTCCAAATCGATTGGAAGCGGTTTCGAGACACGTTGATGTATGCGCATTAGGCGAATTTTTCAATTTTTACAACCTACCAGGCTTACACAATTACACATGGGTAATTTACTGACAGAAGTTGAGATAAATTTTCGAACACCGTTTTTTTTTTCTTTTTGCAATTCGTACCAAGCTTATACAATTACACATGGGTAATTTACTGACGGAAGTTGATGATAAATTTTTTGAACGCCGTTTTTTTTCTTTTTGAAATTTTTCAGCTAAATTGACTACATACCAATAGATACGTTATCTTTTTCTCATTTCTAGGTACTTTGTGCGGATATGACATTATGTTTATACATTATTAGTTTTTTAATCTTTACACATTTAAAAAACGCATGTGCATACTTTTGATAACTTTGAAAATTTCTACAAGTCGATCGCACCGGCCGATCTACTCGAAATTTTTGCGTAAAAAAATGCATTTTCACCCACAGAATCCGAATCCGCAATCAAAAACAATTTTTAGAAACGTTAAAAGCCCCCAAATTTGGAAGGGGGGGCAATTTTCAACATTTTTTGAATTTTTCAACCTTTAAAGGGGCATCTACACCATTAGTAGAACCCATACCCAAAATTTCAAAAAATTTTGTTGAAAACAACTTTTCTCCAGCTTCCATGAAAGAATGACCTCCAATTTACTGATTTTTCACGTTTTTTTTTGGTTCTGTAACTTTGCGAGCTTTTGTCGTACGAAGTTCGTTCTCGTCTTAAATGAAAGAACTCAAAAATACAAGACACTTTCATACGTCTAGATTTTTCGTTTTGAAACACGCTTTCCGAGAAAAACGTGTTCAAAAACGTGAAAATCGGGGTCAAGTTAACTTGACCCCGATTTTCACGTAAAACTAATTAGTTTTAGAATATAAGAGTCTGTTCGCTCATGTTGCGTTTACAGTCGGACAGTCATGGTAGGGCGGGGTGAGTCGCGACCGCGACTCTTGATTTGATGTTAATTTTCATGATTTTGAAAGTGCCTTTGAGGAAGGTCCGTTTAAGGGGGGGGGGGGGTAGGTTTAAAATTTTTTTAGTTGAATGCACACAGTAGGAGAGGCGCTATTTTTAAGTAGTGGAAAAATAGTAAAAAAAATCTTGATCCAAAGAAATTTGAAAAAATTGAGAAGTTGATTTGAATGCAGCCGTATTTCTCAAAAGTGAGAAACTTGATATCCTGGGATAAAAAATGCCCACAGTTTCATTAAATATAAAAATATAACACATACATAATTTTTTTAGCAACGTTTAACAAATGTAAGAAAAACATATTTTTTGGAAGGCGAAAAAAGGGTAGCAATTAAACATGGAAAAAACGGTGATCTGACTTTATGTCCCATTTTCTCAGAAACCTCTTGACCTACAACGTTCAGGTTTGTACAGTTCAATTCAGGAACATATCAACCATGTTTTAACAGGAGGGTTTGAGGAAATTCCAACTTTAACCCAGAAATATCACCTATTTACCCAAAGTTAGCACCGTTTTATGCAATTAAATTAACGCAAATATTGAAAAAAATTGACAGTTTTGAAAATCCTTCTGTTAAATTATACAAAAAACTCTCCTGAACACAATAAAAAAAACAGAAAAAAAATCGGTTGTATAGTTTTCGGAGAAAATGGGGCAAATACATGAAAAAACTAACTTCTCAGAAAAAGAGGGTTTAAAAAAATGACTTCAAAATTCCAAAAAAGTTGGGGCTTACCAAGTTTAAAAAAACACCTTCTTCAATTTCCCCCCCCCCCCCCAAATTTTAGCATATTTTCAACTACGGTGAGCAAATGATAAGTTTATAGACTCAAAAAACATGAAAAACTGCATTGCATTTTTTGGTAGAATACACATTAGGGTGGCCCCAGTGTAACCATAAAAAAATCGGGAGCAAATCGATAAAAATACTTCAATAGAAAAGAAATTTTCAAGGAAAAGGATAAAAATTTCGCTCAGGAAGCATTTAGGGTTCTAGATCCAGTTCTGGGGTCATTTTGACATCAAACCATAACACAGGGCGACAAAAAAAATTTTTTGCTCTGTTTCTGGGTTCTCATGCCGAAATTCTGTTTTTCTAGACATCAAAATACATCACCTTGCTCATCCTGGTTTCTAAAGTTTGCTTTTGGGGGGTGTGGGGCCAAAAAAACTGATTTTTTCGAGGTCAATAAAAAGCCTGAGCATTACAAAAAAAAATTTGAATTTTTTTTTTTTTGGATTAATCTTGTAGGAAATTTCACGGCGAATCCAATGCCGCAAACCGCAGACCCCCATCTCTTTTTAAAAAAAGTTATCAGCTCATCTTTCCCCAAAATTTTTTGAAAAAATCGAAATTTTTTTGTTTTTTTTTTCGCAAAAAGTGAAATTTGAGAAAAAAAAAAGTAAGGGTTTTAAAGGCCATAATGACCATGGCGAGAGTTTGTGAGGAAATTTTACGGCGAATCGAATGCCGCAAACCGCGGACCTCTATCTCTTATTGAAAAAAAAGTTACAGCTCATTCTTTACAAAATTCTGTGGAAAAAATCACATTTTTTTGTGCCTTTTTCGCGAAAAAGTGAAATTTGAGAGAGAACACTAAGGGTTTTAAGAATGATCTGTAACTTTTTTTTCAAAAAGAGATAGAGGTTCCGCGGTTTGCGGCATTCGATTTGGCCGTGAAATTTCCTACAAACTCTCACCATTGGTCATTATGGCCTTAAAATCCTAACTTTTCTCTCAAATTTCACTTTTTTGCGAAAAAAAAAAAAAAAAAAAATGCGATTTTTTTCACAAAATTTTGGAAAGAATGAGCTGTAACTTTTTTAAAAAAAGAGATGGAGGGTCTGCGGTTTGCGGCATTGGATTTCGCCGTGAAATTTTTTTTCCTACAAGATTAGTCCAAAAAAAATTTTTTCCAATTTTTTTTGTAATTCTCAGACTTATTGACCTCAAAAAATCAGTTTTTTGGCCCCCCCACCCCCCAAAGCAAACTTTTTTTGGTCAAAAAAAATTTTTTTTTTCCTTTATAGTTACATAAAAAGCAACCCCCCAAATTTGGCAATGAGAACCCAAAAACAAAATTCGTGTCGCCCTGTGTAATCACTACCAACGAGGGGGAGAAGGAGGTGTGTCGAGGTGAAAAAAAATCTAAAAAAAAAATCAGGCGTGGTATGAAAATCTACATTTTTTCTCATGGTGTCCGTTTCATGTTGGGATTTCATCAAAAAATCTGAAATAGGCATATAGAGGGGTGGCGGGGGAGGGGCTAAATTGAAAATTTTTTCATACTTATCGAAAGTGGTATCACAAAATCAATGTTTTTTTTCGTGTTTACAACACTCGCTTGTCAACTACTCTGAGAAGTGAAAGTCAGACCGGAAATTATCACAAAAATTGATTATCATTTTTATTTCAAAGTTGACAAGCTCAACTTTTTTGAGAAAACAGAAATTTCACAACAAATCACAAAAGGAAAATGAACTTTTCGGAGCTTTCGCTAATCGGCTGTCATATTCTGCATACAGTGAAGGGAAAGTGCGTGAATATCGTGGAAATCGATTCAAAAATTATTTTTATTCTCACTTTTGAAAAATTTCTGAGAAAAGAGATCATTTTGAAATGGATACTATGAGAGAGGTGAACTTTCCAGAGCTTTCTGGATTTCAAAAAGACAGTTTATTTTATGCATACAGTGAAAGTCAGACCGGAAATTATCACAAAAATTGATTTACATTTTTATTTCAAAGTTGACAAGCTCAACTTTTTTGAGAAGACAGAATTATCACTCTAATCACAAGGGGAAAAATGAAACTTTTCGGAGCTTCGCTAATCGGCTGTCATATTCTGCATACAGTGAAGGGAAAGTGCGTGAATATCATGGAAAGCGATTCGGAAATTATTTTTAGGCTCACTTCTGAAAAATTTTTGAAAAAAGAAATCATTTTGAAATGCTCTAAATGAGAGAGGTGAACTTTCCAGAGCTTTCTGGATTTCAAAAAGACAGTTTATTTTATGCATACAGTGAAAGCCAGACCGTAAATTATCACAAAAATTTATTTACATTTTTATTTCAAAGTTGACAAGCTCAACTTTTTTGAGAAGACAGAATTATAACTCTAAATCACAGGGGGAAAATGAACTTTTCGGAGCTTTCGCTAATCGGCTGTCATATTCTGCATACAGTGAAGGGAAAGTGCGTGAATATCGTGGAAATCGATTCAAAAATTATTTTTATTCTCACTTTTGAAAAATTTTTGAGAAAAGGGATCATTTTGAAATGCCCGCAATGAGAGAGGTGAACTTTTGAGAGCTTTCTAAATTTCAAAAAGACAGTTTATTTTATGCATACAGTGAAAGTAAGACCGTAAATTATCACAAAAATTTATTTACATTTTTATTTCAAAGTTGACAAGCTCAACTTTTTTCAGAAGACAGAATTATCACTCTAAATCACAAGGGGAAAATGAACTTTTCGGAGCTTTCGCTAATCGGCTGTCATATTCTGCATACAGTGAAGGGAAAGTGCGTGAATATCATGGAAAGCGATTCGGAAATTATTTTTAGGCTCACTTCTGAAAAATTTTTGAAAAAAGAAATCATTTTGAAATGCTCTAAATGAGAGAGGTGAACTTTCCAGAGCTTTCTGGATTTCAAAAAGACAGTTTATTTTATGCATACAGTGAAAGCCAGACCGTAAATTATCACAAAATTTGATTTACATTTTTATTTCAAACTTGACAAGCTCAACTTTTTTGAGAAAACAGAGTTTTCACTATAAATCACAAGGGGAAAATGAACTTTTCGGAACTTTCACTACTTGGCCGTCATATTTCGCTTACAGTACACGGGAAGTGTATGACTATTGTAGAAATTGAATCCAAAATTATACTCATGAAAACATGAAAATTTCCATTGAAGTGAAAAAAAAATGAACGAAATGCTCACAGTTGTGTGTTGTAATAGATTGTAGATTAAAAACTTGAAGTGTGTAAAATATGTTGACTTCTGGCTATGTATTAAAGGAAATTCTGTTTTTTGAGAAGATGCCTCTGGAATATTCAAAGAAATTCCAGGTTTTTGTCACTTTACAGATGAGTTGCTGGTAGTTTGAGTGTCCCCCCTCATGGAAGTCCTAATTCCTGAGTACTGTATGCATTTTTTGAAAAAACGATTTTTTTCAACATCAGAAACCTACCCCCCCCCCCCCCCCCTTAAGGAGCGTAGGTTCCAATAATATGAATTTCTATATTGGTCGGTAGGTATTAGGTAGAGGAAGGTATCCCAATCCCAACTCAAAGTGAAATTTTTAGCCGAAACAAAAATAAGTCGAAAGTACATCATAAAACAACTCCATATCCAAAGTTTCAGGTGCTGAAGTTCATTTACCGAATTTTGGCGAATTTTTAAAATTTCAAAGTTACCTTATCGAAATTTGATATTATATTCTATTTTCGACCTCCCGAAAATCTATTGGAAGCGGTTTCGAGATGTTTCCAAGCCTCCAGAAAATTTTGGAATTTTTTAGCATCGGAGGAAGGCCCATAAAAAGGGTTCATATGAACTTCAGCACTTATAATCGCGGATTCCATTGGTGACCTATTCGATCGATTAAAACACAGTTTTCCGAAATTCGTAACTTTCAGTTCAAATCCATATTCTTTGGGAAAAATTTTTCCTGGAAAAAATTTAAAAATACACCGACAGCGTACGCATTGAGGGAAAAGCTGAAAATTGGCAGATGCCCTATTTTCGACCTCTCGAATCCACTGTTCAAGTGGAGTCAAAATCGAATTTTCTGTTTCTTTGAAATTTTCACCTACCAAGCAAACATTGAGGAATAAAAATTTTCTGTTCGATCCCCTGACTAAACAAATTGACAATAGGAGAAAAATCCGGTTAAAAAATCGTTGTATAGAAAGAGACATAAAATTTGAAATGAACTCTTACGAAGTGAAACATTCGAAAAAAATACCTTACACGAGATGAACTATTTTTTAAAGTCTTGATATAGGGGTGCTTAGCATTTAAACCATTTCGTTTCTAACACAATAGCTGAGAACTTCGATATGATTTTTGCCAATTTTCAAACGGTACGTGCATCGAATTGAGAATCAAGTTATACTCGTAATTCATTTTTCACCACAACAATTTTATTTCATTTTTTGAACGATTCGTTTCATGAAGTTTGATTTTCAGAGTTTGAATTGAAGGTGTAATCGTGAGTGAGATTTTTATTCGAGTCCAAAACATATTTTTTACATAAATTCAATTTAGTACCTTTTAGAACTAGTTCAGCTTTTTTTGAAAAGAAAGTTTTATTTTTACACTTAACGAAGTATTTAGGTGTTTACTTTAAAGAAAATTTATTTGGTGGGTTCCTTGTAAATTAGCTCAAAATTTTGAGAAATGATAGCTTTTTGTGGGTACTAGGTTTCTCATTGCAATAATAAAGTTTGCACAGAGATAAATTTTGGTCTATAAATTTCGGAGACGCTTAACTTTGTTAAATTTGAAGTAGAAAAATTTTCTCGAATGGATATAATTATATCTGATCAGAAATACATATACGATTAGATAGATAAGTACCTATAGAAATGTAAAATTTTATTATTATAAAATAACTTAGCAGTTTTGAAAATTATATCTCACTGTTTCAAAAATAAAAGTTTGTTGTTGAACTGGTGTGATAATTTTCTCCTTGATGGAGTGTGTTGATTTTATGCACCCAACTGGAGAGTTGAGTGCTGGATAACTCTGCTCCAACCTATCGACTCGTGGGGGTCAAGTAGGCACGAGTTATAGGTCTACCTATCTCTTCAAGATAGGACTGCCAGGAGATCTGAATCAATCAGCTCATACACTATGTACCGAGATGTACGAATAAATACGCGAATAACCGTGGGATAACTGTATTCGAATAATATTTACGCACAGTAACTCCTTAATGTACATAGAGCAAAAAGAATACTTTTTATGCACCAATGCACGATAATAAAAGGCATAACATTTAACACACAAAGGTGCGACTAGTAAACAATATTAAAAACGTATTGAAGCTCGCCTGCTGTTTTCTGTTGCCTCCGCCCTATTTTTAAAAT